>JBBYHH010524028.1:0-10979 GCA_038382905.1 Daphne laureola
AATTTACTGATAATTACAAAGTTGCCGATAATTAAAATGAATTATCCGGGAAAATACATATCCAAAATAAATGCGTCTGGAGTGACCGTAATATAGTGGATGGGTCATGGTTTGGTTGCTACCGTTGGACCGTGGCCCGGCGTCGATGACTTGTTTTTTCTATGTTGTGGAGTGGTCTTTTGCAGGTGTCTCGGCAGGGTGGAGCAGCGTCTCACCCTGCCAGCAAGGATGAGCTGACAGGTCTCAGGTGGGTGGGGTCCTGGGTCTCCCCCGCTCACCCCGATGGTTAAATTGACCTCAACTAGGATGGTCTGGTTGATGTTTCTCTGGTTGTGGGAGCATTTGTGATATTTTGCTCATTAGCTGAAGTTATCTATGAGTATTGTTCATGGTACCCTCGCACGGTTGAGACATCGTTTTGCTCCCCATTTGACTTGGAGCTGATTCGATGTATGTGCTTGCCTTGAAGATGTTGTTTGTGGGTACCATCTTTTTAAAATCCCGAGGTGGATTAGTACAGCTCGTTGGTGATTTCGTCTGGTGATGAATGCCTCCTGGTGTGGAACACAACCTTCAGTTTCGTACCTGGATAACTGGTTGTTGCTTGCAGGGATCTTTTCGGTGCTGCTTCATTATCTTTTATTTTTCATTGGTTTAGGAACATTTCTGGTATTTTATTCTTTAGTTCCTTTATTTTCTGGTTCTCTGGGCACTGTGCCGGTTTGACACTTGGTTGTGACTATTGCTGATCATTAATATAATTGATCGATTTCTAAAAAAAAAAAGTTTTAGGACCAATAAAGATAACATTTAATAACGTTTAGGACTGAATTGATAAAATATAGAGTATTTGGACTGAGTTGGTAAAACGATGCAAGTTTTAGGACCATTCGTGGTCTTTTCCCGGCACGTGATGGAGGAATCACAGATTAGTTGGGACTTTTAATGGTGTAACTTCACGTTTATATCATGTTTTGGGTAGGGATGTGCGGATTAATTGTGGATCGATAATATTTACGACCGCTAATCACGAGTTTTTTTATATACACGGTTTTATGGTTTTTTTCTAGTGGTTGTCAATTGCCACCTATAACAGTGAAATCGCAGTTATTCGCATCCGTGGTTCTATTCCAGGATATCTCATACATTGATTAATATCCACTAAAACATACATATACTTAAACAACACAACTTAAGTATAACTACATATATCTCATATTCAAATGAAATATGATACTCCTTCCGTACCAAAAAGATTCGAATATTTCATTTTCAGCATTTAATCTATGATTTATTTTCTTCAATATTTTGATATAAAAAACTAAATAATTTATATGTAAGTGATAATTCAACGTTTCTAGTTTCTAAATATAGTTTTTTTAAAAAAAATTAGTAAATTATTCCTAATAATAATTTGAGTCAAACACAATATCAAAAGTCAAACGCTTGAAACATTTTGAGATGGAGGTAGTAATATATATGTAATAAAAATCAAATATTACAACAAATTTCATGGACTAGCCACAAAATGGAACCCACCATGCAAACTAAGCACATATTTCATATTCATCTACATGCTCAAAAAATCATAATCCATTTAATTCTGCTTCAATAACATTAAAATCCTTAAGCTAATCATCTTGCACATCATCTAACCATCACCTTATGCAACTACTCATATGGATCAACCTGGTAAGCAAAACCACTTGTAACATACTCCTTCTGTCTCAAACATATTGTCACTTTTAACTTTTTTTGTGTAGATTAACATTGTTTTTGGTCTCTAACTTATTTTACATAAACTTCTATCATTACCCTTTTCCAAACTCATTCTTGTCCTTCTCAACCCACTCCCTAGACTCTGATTGAGTACACGTGTAAAGGTAAAAGTGGTGTAAAAAAAACACTAGTGTGTATGAGCCATTTTATTTGGGATAATATTTTTGATATTATAACAATACATTTGGGATGGTGGAAGTAATAGACTTTTTATGCGACACTAAACAATTCCATTCATCAGAATAATCACACAACATTTACCTTCAAAATTTGATTTCAGCAGAAAAACCGTACCATTCTATTTAAGTTGTTGTTATTGAAGACTTCTCTTTTTCCTACAATATAGCATTTTTTTTTTTCTTTCTTAAGAGTGAGCAAAATTAACTATATTACAATTAGGAACATTGAACGACTACATTTACAAACCAAAATGAACAGGAATGAACAGTTTCTTGAGTGTTTATTGGATGTGGCCGGTTGTAGTGGTAAGCTTTATAATCTTACACTCCTATGTACAGTAATCTCTGTGCTACACGTGCTTTATACGTGTCAAGCAACTCTTATACATCTCAGTATTTAACCCTTTTGCAAATAAGCAGTTTCTTGAATAATTAATCCATTTAATAAAGCAGCTTTTGGGTTTTCCTCTGCCACCATCATCCGCCCCTTCCTTGGTGGCACCATTGTTGTCTCTGCCCTCATCGACGGCACTGGCCACCCATTTCTCTAATCGATCGACGCCTCTAGAGGCAACAATTTAACCACTACACCCATCTAGCTCCATGCCTTCCACGCACAAGTGCAAGTCTTTCTTGCTGCTTTCTCAGCGATGGAGAGAGATCAGAGAAACCAACATGCATAGCATTGGGAATGGTCATGGATGGCAGCTACAATCGAACCGTGCAACATCTCCTCGGATGAATCATCCTACACCGGTGAGACCCTAGCAAGAAGATCTTTTGATTTTAAGGGCATCATCAATCTTCATCGGCAGAAATTGGGGACTCCATGGGCGAAATTTCAACAAAGAGGCAGAGAACATAATCAGAAGTGGAGAGATCATTGAAGCAATAATTATAGGTGCTAGATGATGAGGAAATATGTTGGAGCTTCTAGGACGACGAAGGGATTCCCGTTGGAATTAATCGAGGCGTGGGAACGACGAAGGAGAAAGAGAAGTTTTGATGACGTTTCTTTTATTCTAAGAACCCTCTATCAGTGTTTCAGTCTAAGAGTCTAAGGTATTTTGCGTTATACCATCTCAGTTAACATGTACAAGTGCTATTTTGTGTGAATGGGTTGGATCCTATTCTTTTATTGTGCAGGAGACAGGCTGTTATGATACTTTTTCCTCATGCATAGCATCTAATCCCTCTGCACTGCTGAATTGATATGTTTTGAAGTTTTTCTTTTAGTTCCAAAATTCTATATTAAGCTTTACCTTGGTTATTGATTCTTATTTAACTTTGGTCTTTAGCTAATGGGTTACTTTTAGGGAATGTTGCACTGGTTTTCATTCCAGACATATCTCATCTAACGCTAATGGGAGTAAAACTAAAAATTTATTCACCTTGGTGAATGGATAAGGGACCATTTCGTGCATGTTTCTTCTTTGCAAAGTTCTGGATAAATACATGATCATCTCTACAACCTGGAATGGTGCCACCTTTTGAGAATTTTTCGATCTCGGCAAGGCCTCCCAGTGTGTTTTAATAAGAACATGCTAATATTTCTTGCATGTCTATAAGATTTAGAATTGTTTCCCCCATGGCGCCTTCAAAGAATTACAGAAGGCTCTCTGACCCCTCTCAAGACTTATTGCTCAAGTACATTGAAATTACAATAAAAAGGGTATTTTACGGAACCACATGGACTTAAGTACTTAACCCCTTCATTAGACCATTCTTTGGTACAATTCAATTTCATGTCAAGAAGAAGAAATAAACTCTGTGAATGAATGATGAAGGGGTTTTTGAAAGTTGTGTTCTACATGACACTCTATTTTCAGAAAGTTTCAGTCTTTCTCATCTCACAGGGTTGTTCAAGAGCTTGATGTACTTAATTTCTTATATGTATGCTCTTACATGCACACACCTCAGTAGTGCATTAATTACACTTGCAATGAATGAATTACATGTACATGTAATTGTAAGCACTATATGATCAGACTATGCAGTGCCATCACAGAAAATATCCGTCTGATTAACTTTCACTGAAATCTAAAAGATCAGACTCATTTTTTCTTCATCTGCTTCTGCTGATGTTTTGTTCTTATAAGATTTCTTTAAAAATTATACCATGTCACAGTTGTCATGATAAAAAAATGATTAGGACTTTAAGCAATGTGGGCATTGCTGGATCTCTATGATGAAGTTCCAGATTTACCAAACGAAATGTGTAGAAGTTCCAACATTTTTGGCATATATTGACCAACGATTCTTGGGGTTGAGTGGCAATGAATTCATCATTCCTTAAACAAGGTCTCGAGTTCGAGTCTTGTGTATGGAGAAAATATCGGTGTGAGAGCTGACCCTCGAAGAGACTCAATAAAGCTCGGTCCAAGTAAAATTGGAAAAATTATCGATCAAAAAAAAAAAAGTTCTTAATTGATTTCCTTGATTTTAGCAGAGAAGTCTTTCATTGTTCATAATTAATTGCAAGTAACAATAGTGCACAACTATGTATTAACATGATATTTCGCGCAATCCACAGGCGTTAATATCTATAGTGCACAACCACAAGGGAGATCTTCTTACATCTAAATCATCATCATCGACCAATTCATCATCATATCGAAAACATCCTTAATGAGCGTTCATCGACCAATTCATCATCATATCGAAAACATCCTTCATGAGCGTTTGAACAAGATCTTGGAATAATCAATAATGAAAAAAATAATATGTATTAGAAAAAAAAAACGTAAAATAATAAGAAACTTGTGAAATAAGTTTTAGGCAAGGGATAGTTAAAATTATGTCAAAATGCACATTGGTACCTTGAATTATTGTGACTCGGGTACTTCAGGACCTGAATTATAAAACGGGCAGAATCGTACCTCAAACTATTAATTTGGGGTAGATAAGGGCCCGCACTCACCCAACTCGGTATGAGCCCGCACGTGAGTGGATGACCGTCACTAAAATTAACAGTTCTGCTAACTTCATTAACGGTACAGGGGAGGAAGGGTTATTTTGTTACATTTCAAACCCTGAGCCCAACCCCCAAATCCCTAAAAATTATCTTAAACGGTCAGAATATAAACAAACCATAAACCATTCGAGTTCACAAGTCCATTTCAATCGAGAGTCTGTCTACTCCATTTCCTTCATGAGAGCTAATCTATGGCATATATGCGTATGTCCGATTCATCGAAACGTGTGTACGCTACTGTTGAAATTGAGCTGAGAGTAGTGTATTTCAAACTTTGTCTGAACTGCGGGAAGAGGCTCTAGGAGTTCCAGTGTCAGAGGTTAAGTGGTAACTATGGATGATGCTTTGTTAGGTGTCCCAATTACGACGTGCGTTCTGTAGAATGCACATTATTTTTGTTTAATTTCTTTCTCTAATAAAGTTCAATTTGTTGTAGCGGATTTGGTTATGTTTTGGTTAGGGTTTCTGTGATGGGCTTCAAGAATTGGTTTGTTTCTATTATATCTTGTCTATTATTTGAGTTAGTTTGTTTATTTAAAAAATGTGTGATGTTCGTGTATAGGAAACTAGAGTTATGTACTCTGCTATTGGAATTGTCCCCTTCGCAAGTTATGGATAGTGGACTGCGTAGTTCTTGTAGATACTGGTATTTTTTTAGCATCTTGAATTGGTTTGAGTTATTTTCTGCCATGGTAATAAATGGCTGATGTATGTGTATAGGAAACTGGAATTGGTTTGAGTTAAGTTCTAATTGGCATTTTTGTCTTTGTAATTTCCATTGGTCTAATTGTTACAGCTTATACATGAAGATGGAACTCCAATGCTGCCATTTATGAGTTATCTACGTGCAATAAGTTCCCTTGAGATTGTTGTTTGTGTTCCCCTCTTAGAATTCTGATCTCAGTCCAATGCTCTCATTGTGTGATCTTTTCTTATAATACAATTCTTGTTTTTGGGGATCTAAAATATGTGTCTTTAAGTGGCTTGATCCAGAACACTAAGAATCTGCTAGAGACACAATAGACAAGCTCATTACCATGCTTGAAAGTGCTCAGTCCGAGGTGGAATTGCTAAAGGAGCAATTGCTTTTGGACATCAACAAGAAGGAAAATGCTGACTTCTTCTAAGAAGTGTTGTAGTTCATGCTTGAAAGTGCTTGTAGTCCATGTGTTGTAGTTCATGTAATGACATAAATTGTAAGGAATATTGATCTGTTCTAGATTCTTGTGGTTTCTCTGTTTAAGTAGTTGATAATCCTCTTTTTCTCTATATCATGTAGGGGTGTGCAATCGGGCGGTCGAAACCTCAAAAACTGTCAAAACGAACCGATTCAGATTGGCGGTTCGGTTTGTTCAATCAAGCGGTTCGGTTTTGGTCTAAACCGAATAATATGCAATTCGGTGCGGTTCGGTTTCGGTGGTAGGGTTCGGTTTAATCGGTTACCGATTAAACCAATTAATATTTTTATTTTATTTTATTTTTCATTTTTATTTGATGTGGGCTTGGACTGAGGAGCCCAATATAAGTAGTATATAAGTTATAACACAAGCCCAACCACCTTCCTCAGCCTATTTCCTATTACCCAACCCAACTATATATAGCTACTACCCAACCCAATCCATTAATACAAAAGAGAAAAAAAACAAAAAAACAACCTCTGATTACATTTTACATTTACAGATTCCAACTCAAAATAATTAAGCTTAAAATAAATACTACTACACTACTAGTCTATTATAGTATTGTTTTCTTGAAGAATTCAAATTTCTTGTACTAACTGATTTATGTTAAGTTTAGAATAAATAGTCAAGCAAGTTCATAAAAAAAAAAAAGAAAAGGCAGCATGACCATTAAGTTTACTGAGCATTATTGTTTTTTTTTCAAAAAAAATTTACACAACATTTTTGGAAGAAAAAAAACAACCGATGCATTTTTGGTTTTCTCGGTTTCAAACAGAACCGAACCGAACCGATTCGGTTTCGGTTTTATTAGTTTTAGGATGTTAATCAGTTTAATCGGTTTAGTACTATCTGAAATTGAAAACCACCTTAACCAATCAATTCGGTTCGGTTATAACCGAACCGATCGATTGCACACCCTAGTATCATGTAATGGCATTCGACCGTTGCTCAGAAATTACAAAGTCATTGAATGGTGTTGTTATAAACATGTACTATTACATGCTCTGTGTTTTTTTTTTCTTTCAAAATCATTGTTAACATGTACAAAAAAAGGTTATAAACATGTACAAAAACAAGTTAATGCACATCTAACGTGCTCTGTTTTTTCAATAGCCGTAGAACATAACAAATTCTTCATATCACCTAGTTAACTTAACAAAAACATGTTCATATCACCTAGCACATAACAACTTGTACATGGAGCACACGCTTGGCTCCTAAAATATGGTCACATATGACCTGGTTCATAAACATTGGCTTCAAAACACAAGTTCATAACATAAGTTAAGACATCAAACTTCAGACCACAAGTCCATGCCACCTAGTAACTAAACATCTGACAACCATGTTCTAGTATCAATCTCCTCCCTTTTTCCTATTGGTGTTTCCTCTTTGCTGGCCACCACCTCTTTTCTTCTTGGCTTCTCTGTTCGCTTCTGAATTTACTCCTGCTTAGTAAGTCCAGACATTTGACTCAGTCCTCCTTCTTGTGTTGGCCCACCTTCAACCCTAACATTTGAACCCTAATCCACCAATGTCAAAGAGATAATTTTATTTTAGTTGACATTTAACCTGAACATTCCTCTAACATCAGTGTTGCAGTTAATTCAAATTACCTCAACACCTTTGTCCTTTCTACCACATTTTCGAGCCCTGCTCTCGCCCCTTGAATCAACCTGCAATTTCAAATTAGGTTCATAAACATAAAGAGAAACATTATCCGTCACAGAAACAGAAAAATAAATGAGAAACACATCTTAATTAGAAAATAAAATAGAAACATGAAACAAAGACCTTGGACAATGGACATTTTCTGATGTTATAAATTTCAGATATGGATCCTGAACAATGCATTGTTCACCAATGTCTAGTTAATTTTTCTTCTGCTTATTTGGTTCATTCCTCGTTTTCATTCTAGCAACTCTAGGTCTGTCAGACATTATTCTATCCTTTAGTGCCATGATAGTACCATTTCCAATCACCTCGCAGAATTCTTCACTTGGAATGGGTTGGATGGGGTACCTGTAAGCTGCCTTAAACATATCTTTGCTATACCACTCACTCAAGTACAAGTATGGATCCTCCTTCCTTGACATGAGTCCACAAATACCATGTTTACATGGGATACCAGACACTTGCCACTAATGACAAGTGCACGTTTTGTCTTCAAGTTTCACTACATGCATTGTACCACGATATGACACTTAGAACCCATCCTTGCCATTCCATTTTACACCCCACCTGAAACTTGCAGCTATGTTCTCTGATATAATATCTCTTATGTTCTTGCACAGTTTGACCTCCACTTCCTGAAATACTTATTCCTTTGTACCCTCCTTGTTGACTTTGTTGTCTCCAACCATTTGTTTTGATGATTCCAAAACCTTGAGGATTATTTTGTAAAGTTTTGTTAAACTTAGTGTCTTCTCTAAGATTATTATTTCTTGGCTATTAAGATCAAAATTATGGGATTAAAGTAGAAAGTACTAAAAAATACAAGAATTCGTGTGTTAGAAAATGCATAGATGAACATCTCAGCATAAACATTATTTGATCCAAATTCTTGATTAATGTGGACTTGTTTCTTAGTCACATTCATAGGTTTTCAAAGAAGAAATGTTGGACATTAAGTAAGTGGAAACCAACGGCTACTCTCTTTATCAAATCAGAGAAATCTTGGATTGAAAAGATACAATTAGCTTAGAAAAGGAAAGAAATCAAGGAAGCATATGAATCAGTGTGCATCAACGCGTTATTGACTAGATGCTCAAAATGCAAGCTTCAAGATTCACAAGTGCTGAAGCATTCAATCATGAAGCTATTAACTCCACTATTGAGCAACATCATTGAAAGAAAGAAATCAAGTTTGAAGCTCTCAAGGAATATCAAGATCAAAGAAGAAAATCCATCAAGTTGCTTAAACCAGTCTTCATCAACACGTTAATGGAAGTTGACAGAAATCTGGAAAGATCTCTAGCGACTAGAAATCAATTAGCCATTTTCATAAAGCTCCAAAAAGGAATAATTTCATACACAATGGCTATATGAAGATCAGAGACGCTCCTACCCATTTGCATAATCCTTGGAGCCTATAAAAGCCAAAGATGAAGAAGGAAGAGAAGAGACATACACAATGCAAATCTGTACATTCTGTGAATACTCTTCATTCTCTTACTCACTCTCACAGATCAAGAAAAACTCTCGAGCTATCATTCACAAAGATGCAAGCCTCCAGAAGATCATATGTACCAGCTTTAACTACATCAGAGAGTTGATCGTGGTGTGGATTGACTACACAAGTTTACTATTTATATTCCTCACTTGAAGAGCACGATCTATCTATCCTAGTATAGTGGCTCAATTTGGTGAGGGTCGAACCCAAGAGAGAGTGTGTTGTGATTTTGTTAATTCTAGACGAATCTCCTACCGATATGCAAAAGGTTTGATTGTATAGAGTAATTGAGACAGAGATTGAAAACGAGATATAATCAGTTGATAAAAGCTCTTCTAAGGTTGCTTAGCCTAATTCTGGGGATTATTCATGCTTTCATATGCTTATAACTAGATGTATGCACTGAAGTCGGTCCGGTTTCCTCTCGGACAATTGTCCGCCCTCTCACCAGGTAACTCATAATTTAGGCACTCTCGTGCTCTAAACACGCGCTCCCTGAGGCATTAATGAACAAGCAATAACTACTAACAAGTCAGGCAAGGTTCTCTCGAACTCCTGCAAGATCCGCTATTTGATTCTCCTAGGCCTATCGCCGAGAAATCCTCTCAAATGTTCTAACAGATTTCCAGATTTCATGTAATTGTAGGGCTAACAATTCTACAAATATGATAAATGATGGTACTAACTCAAGAATCAAAACCTAATTTAGATAAACATATTATGCATAAATAATCCCCTAGGCTAATTAAACCCTAGAAGATAATAGTTAACTACTCACTAATTAACATATTACTTATGCTAATTAATGAAGTATAAAACATAACTAAAGAAAAGGAAAGACCTTACTTGAGCTCCCAAAAGTGCTCCCAAATTGTGTTGTTAAGTAGTGTCTAATTATATGGGTTGTGTTGTTGTGACCAACCCACTATATATAGGCAAACACTAAAGACTAAACTGACCCTAAACATTTTGGTCTTGAAAGAGTAAATTGTTAGGGGTAAAATGGACTAAATACATCCCCAAAAATTAGATAAGAATTGATAATTTTCCGGAGGAGAGATGAGTTCTGGCGGGTGTAAGTGGCGCCCTTGCTTAATCTTGAAGTTACGCCACTTGTATTTCACCCGGATGTGTAGGGCGCATGTTGGTTGCACCATTGAGGTGTGAGTTTGATGCGCCAGCTTCCATAGGGCGCAAGTAAGTTGTGCCAATGGGCGTGGGTAAGTGGCGTCGGGCTTGATTTGGGCGCAAGACTCATGCACCATTGAGGTTGCTTGTGGCGCATATGAGGTGCACCTGGGTAAGAGGCGCATGAAGGTAGCGTCATTCTTCAGAAGGGGGTGCAGGTATCTTGCGCCAATGATGGTGCTGGTAACTGGCGCCATCTTCAGGTCAGGGCGGATATAAATGGCGCCATGGATGGAGGCTGAGGCGCATGAAAGTGGCGACATTGAGTCTCCATTTTAGTCCTCCAACTTCTTGTTCCATGTAATTTGGCCCGGATGATGACTCTCTTGTGATCTGACTCTTCAATCTAGTCTGGGATGGGTTCACCTGCTCTGCTTGTCGGCAATCTTTGTCCTGAACCTTCATTTCACTCTTTTTCTCTACTTTCATCTCAAAGTGTGCATCCTGTAAGATTTGGACATTTATAAGTAGAATGCATCTAAGTTATTACAAATCAGGCATAAATG
>JBBYHH010524139.1:0-10976 GCA_038382905.1 Daphne laureola
AAAGTATTCCACAACCCCTCCACTTCTCTAAAAAAGTGAAGCTATAACATTTCTGAACATTCACAGAATCACATAGATATATATATAATTATACTTCGTACGTACAATGTTATTGGAATATTTGATGATGCAACATTTTGTTAACTGACGATGATCTAGTTTTTCAATAGAAAGATGAAGAAATACATTCGAGTATATCTTTAAATTAATACTCCCTCCGTCCGCTACTAATTGAATCATTTATTTTGACAGTTCTAGAATATTTAATCTATGATTTTTTCACATGAAAATTTAAACATGTTAAGTTAAATAATTCATTTGCATATCATAATTTGAAACATTCTTTTTCTAATACTTTTTGTGAATTTTCTCAATAGTTATCTCTATTAAAATTTGAATCAAATTTTGAATTTTGAAATATAAAAGTTAAATGACTCAATTAATGGTGGACCGAGAAGTATTAACCCAAAGTTGCTTGAGTAGTAGAGATCTTTTTTTTTTTTTTTTTGTCTTATTAATTTTTTTTTTTATACAGTGGGATAGGGAATTTGAGACGGTAGAGGCTCGAACACAATACATTCATCTCATGTCTAATAAACTTAATCACTAGACTAGATGTTCAGGATTTTTTATGTGTCTTCTTTATCTTCTATTTTGTAATTAATTAACATTTTTATATTCTATATTTAAAAAGTACTCTAATAGATTATGTAACAATATTAATTGATTAAAAGGAAAAAGAGGAAAACAAAAAAAAAAAAAAAAAAAAAAAAAAAAAGATGTAAACCGAAGTTGCTTGGGTAGCCGGGGAGGAATAAGTTGAGAAATTAAATGTGGCGCATGGGATGGCGGGAATCGCGAAATAACAGACATGTTTCTCGAACACACCACAATAAACAAACATCTACACGTACCATTTCCATTTGTTGCCAAAACTCACACACCCACATGTGCACGTGCCTCTTCCCCATGTGCACGCTTTCAAATTCATCGATGACTCTATAGTGACACCAAAACCAACATCTTTGAAAAACCATTCTTCATGTTATTATTTGATGTCTATAGTGACACCACCACCAATATCAGCTTAACACAATAATTAACGTCTTTTATTTATGTTTTTACTGGATACAGTCGTATAAAGAGCAGACGGAGTTTCTCCGATCCGGGCTTTACCGCTGGGCCGGCGACGCTTATTCCTTTGACGACACCAAAGGACCCTACATAGAGCTGGTGACTTCACCCAACAACCCCGATGGCTCCATCCGGGAGGCCGTCGTTAACCGCGACGGCGGCAAAGTGATTCACGACCTTGCCTACTACTGGCCTCAGTACACTCCCATCACCGCCGCGGCTGACCACGACATCATGCTCTTCACCCTCTCCAAGTGCACGGGTCACGCAGGTTCCCGAATCGGGTGGGCGATCGTCAAGGACAAGGAAGTGGCCAAGAAGATGGTGAAGTACATAGAGGTGACCAGCATAGGAGTGTCCAAGGAGTCGCAGCTCCGAGCTGCTAAGATCCTGGGAGTGTTATGCGACGGCTGTGGTGATGGCGGAAGGGACAACTTTTTCGAGTTGGGGAGGCGGCGGATGTCGGAGAGATGGGCGAGGCTCAGGGAATTGATTAAGGTTAATTCAACCTTCACTTTGCCCAAGTACCCCAAGGAGTTCTGCAACTTCACCGGAGCTTTCATGGAACCCAGCCCTGGTAAATAAATACTCCATCCGTTCCATTATTTTTTAAACCTACAATATATCTTCTGTGTACACCATTTGAGAGAGATAGAAAAATTGTTGGATAAATTCATGTAGAAAATTGAGAAAAATATTTCAATAATTTTGAGAGACATAACGAAAGTGTTTTAAAAAAACTATGATAAGGTGTGAGTTAATTAACTAATTAATGAATGTTTTGTGTTGGTGCATGGATGCAGCGTATGCTTGGGTGAAAAGCAAGGAGGACAGCGAGGAAGTGTTAATGGGGAAATACAAGATGGTGGGGAGAGGAGGGAAGCGATTTGGTGTGGATTCCAAATACGCCAGACTTAGTATGCTCAGCAGCGACGATGAATTCAAACAACTTTTGTTCCGATTTGCAGCAAAATAATTCATCTGCGTGCAGGCAGCTCCACATTCCATCATCAATGGCAATCAATTACTTACCATGTTTGTTTCCTTGTAAAGTTTAAATAGCAATTAAGTGCAGTGCAGTGCCAATCATGTGCTGAGAATTTTAGACTACAGAATACCTAGCTAGCTACCTATTTTCATCAAGCGGCCAGTTGGACACCTAGCTATATATATATATGTATGTACTCTTTATAAGTTTGTTTACATTTGGTTAATTATGTTTAATTTCTTCTTGTGTACACAGCAATTACAAAATAATGATCAGATTTATAAGAGTATTAGTATGAAATTATTCCAAATTGTAATTCTATAGTCAACCCGCATGGCGTGACATGAGTGGCTCTGTCATTGTTTTTCTTCATGTGTGTTTTCATTTGGTACTTTTGTTTGGTTGTCTCAATTCTAATTTGTATTATTTTCATTAAAGATAATTGTAAGTTGTCGTTTGTTAAAAAATACCCCATCCCTATCACTTTGACCATATTACAGCACAACTTAAAAAATGCATTCCTTTTATAATATTCACATTTTTACTATATATAGTTTCCAAGAACCAATTATCACCCCAAAGTCACTCCCAAAATTTTCGTTTCTTATCACCAAGTCAAGCTTACTCAAAACCAGATTAGTGTAAAGCAAAAGTTTCTCAAATGTAAGTCGAGTATTTTGGTGAAAATTTTGATGATCTAAAATTGACTTAAATGCACATTACTATCCTGAATTATGACAAAATGAACAAATAAGAGCATGAATAAAAAATGATGCAGATAATGATCTGAACTATAAAAAGCGATGTAGATAAAGATCTGAACTTCGTAAAAACGATACAAATAAAAATCTGAATGAAACCCTCATCTGCATCGTTTTTTATAATTTAGACCTTTATCTGCATTATTTTTTGTTCAGATCTTTATTTATCCACTTTATCATAATTCAGAATAGTGATGTGTATTTAAACCTCTAAAATTCTGTTGGAACATACGTTTTCGTTTCTTAATGAAAAGTTTGCAGCATGAACTATATTAGAATGTTTAACATGTCAATTCTTAAAAATACTATAATTAAAATAAATTAGAAAGTAACGAATCGAAGTGTTTTGTAAGGGAGGATGGGGTACAAAATATGATGAGCTAAAAAGACCCTTTTTACGATGTATTGAAACTTTAACGAATTAGTTTAACATATTTGGTTTAAAAAAGAAAGTAACAAAATGTGTTCGGTTTTCGTATATATATATATTTTTTTTTTCTAGGTGATTAAAATGTTGACTTATAGAATTAGAATATATTAATACGTCATCAATGTAAACGATCGCAAAGTTTTGAATTGGTTGAGTGATATCATTCATAATGTTTTGAAATTCTGATGGTGCATTTTTTAGATCAAATGACATTACATTCCATTCGTAGTGACCAAACGGAGTATTAAATCCTGTTTTGTACCTATCGTTTTCGTTAATCTGGATTTGCCAGAACCCAGATTTCATATCAAATTTTGAAAATATCTTTGCACTATGTAGTTTTTTTAGTAGATCTCTTTTATTGGGTATTGGATACCTAATCCATTCTAAAACTTTATTTAAAGGTTTATAGTTTATTACTAATCTTGGTGCTCCCCTCTCTAGTTCTGTTGCTTTCATAACATAAAAGGCAGAACATGACCAAGGAGATTTTGATTTTCTTATTAGTTTCTTTTCTAAAAGATCATTAATTTCTTTTTTACACAAATTTTCTAGTTCTTCATTCATATGAATTGCTCTGGATTTAGTAGGAATATCTTTTTCATCAAAATTTTTAACATAAGGTAGATTAACAACATGTTTCTTTCTGTTCCAAAAAGCATTTGGTATTGTAGAGCATATTTCTTTTTCTAGTTTTTTACTAAAAGTTTTTATTTGAGTTTGGGTAGAAGATTTAACAACTTCTTCTTCAATTCTTAATTCATTTATTTCTTGTTTTAGAAAATTATACTGATTCTGTTTTAATTGAAGAATATTAACAGAAGGTTTTATGAAAGAGGTTTGTAGAGTTTTGACACTTTTTTCTTCTATTGGATAAGCAAATTTAAATGTCAAGTTTCTGCCTAAAATATTAGTGATTATTTATTCAGGAGTAACCTGGAAAGGATATAAGCTTGTGATAAAAGGAGTTCCTAAAATGACATTTGTATTAAGATTTTTAATTAGTATAAAAGGCATTTTGAAACATAATCCTTCATTACAGATTTTTACATTACTAAGTTTATAATTGATATGAAGGTTTTGGCTATTAGCAGCACATAGTACTTCTTTAGTCTTCTCAAAATATTTTGTTGGTATTAAACCTTCTTGAATGCAATTTTGGTCTGCTCCGGTATCTACCAAAGTTATTATTCTAAAATGATAATCGTTGTTAATTATTAGATTTACATAAATTAACCATTTATGATAGTAAACCTTTGAGACAACATTTAAGAATAAATCTTTTTGAGTGTCTTTGATAGAAATTTCCTCTTTTTCTGCAAGAGGCTTATTTTCTTCTGTCCAAAGTAATTTTTCTATTTTATGATTTTGGAGTTTTAATTCTTTAATCTCGTTTTTAATAATACTGATTTCTTATTGTAAATCCAGGATTGTAACAGGATTTTGCTGCTTGTTATGAGTTTTAATTATATCAGAAATATTAATAAATTTTTTAGGTGATATTTCCTTTACTTCTTTTTCCTTTTGTAATACCCATTTTAATGTTTCAAATGCTTCTTTTCATTTTTCTAAGTCTTCTATTTGGACTATTACTTCATGTAATGCTTTTACGTTAGTAGAAAACATATTACAACATTGATTACATTTTCTGAAATATTCATCTTCAGAACCCGATTCTTCTGATCCTTCATTACTAGTTGATTGTATTTCATTGATATATGGTAGGCGTTCATTTTCATCATCTGATGAATTAGACTGGCTATATTCTGACTGACTATATTCTACTGGAGAATTATAAGTCATTAAGCTTATTAACTGTTGCTTTAGCTTATCCGATACTTCTAAAGTATTAATTCTATTTGTCATCTTACAATTCTTTGCATAGTAACCTACTTGTCTACATTTGAAACAAATTGTAGGTCTTTGTTTCTTAAAAGTTTTTCTTTTATAATCTTTATTAGATTTTTTAACAGACATTTTATTATGGAAATGGTTTGATTTATAATTTTTAAATCCTGTCCTTTTGTATCTGTAATTTTTTAGTTTGTAGTTTTGTTTGGTTCTTTTTAATTTTTTAGTAGAGGGAGCGGTGATTTTTTCATAACCGTACTGGGTACAAAAATCCCCTAATTCTCTTTTGGTCTGATTTTTATCATTTTTAACTTTACTCTGTAGTTTCATATTAGTACATAGTTCTAAACCTTCTAGGTTTATGAAATTAATAATTTCGCCAAATGTTAGATTATCATAAGGAATGTTTCCATCAAATTTTGACTTTATACGCATTCTCACCTTTTCTGCAAATAGGTTAGGAAGTCCTGCTATGAATCGTTCTTTCCAAAACGTATTATTACAATCTTCTCTATTATAAACCTTTGTTAGGAAGACATCCTTATACCATCTAAAATCATGTAATTTTGGACATCTAAGGTTCATTAATATTTCAGAATCCTTTTATCCTAGAAGCACCGGATTTCCTTGAAAATGTTTTAATATAGCCCAAAGGATCATCTCTACTGCGTTGCTTTCACCAGTATTAACTTCTATCCCTTCTCTAGTGATTATTCTAGTACTATTACGGATCTGATTTCTCTTTTCTTCAGTTAAATAATTAAACCACCATCCTCTTAACTGACCAGTAAAACCATTTACAAGTAAAGTTAGGCTTTGTTGATTAGTATTATCATTAACCATATAGGCATTAGCTGCCATTTCCATTTCACATACTAATGTAATTATTTGGTATTCTGTATAACCATCTATATTCCATACATGAATAGAACTACCGTCATAGTTAATATTGCTAGAATTATTCATTTCTTCAAACATCATATCCGGTGGTGTGGGTCTACCATACCATGTTTTAGTGTCATAATATTTTAAATAATTATTTTTTATTCTATTAAGACTTTGATTGTCCTTGTTAGGCTCACCTATTTTCTTGTTATTAAACTGATTTTCTAAATCATCTATTTCACTAATAGTATTGACTTTATTTTTTCTCTTGTCTGATTGTATATTAATCTTTTCAATTTCTCCTTCTATTCTAGCTATTGAATTATTACCTAAAGAATTTTTTTAAATTTTATAATCGGTTCCTGCAAGAGTAAAAGTTCCTGCCTTGGTTAGAGAAGTTGAGGAAGGGGTTGATGAAAAGATTGAAGACTTAGTAGATAAAGAGGGTATATTTATTATTCGAGATTCATGTTTATTAATCATTTGCTCGATTCTATCAAGTTGTTCTCCTATTGTAATTAAAGATTTGTTTGTATAATTTAATTGAGAATTAATTACAATTAAAGGTAGCTTGTCTTTATCCTTCAATTCTTCTTCTGTATAAGTTTTATAAGGTTGTGCTATACACCTGTTTTCTTTTGTATGTAATGGAGTAATATAAATAGATTCCGGAAGAGGATGTATTGATATAGTATCGTTATTATTAATTGTATTCCATTTTTTGGTGCTTTCTGTTATTGGAGCAACGTTAAAAAATGAATAATTAATGTCTTCTTTTAATGCATTTTATTCTATCCAGACAAATAAAGGAATATGTATTTTAAGGGTTTTCATTTCGGTAAATCATTTATTTCTTATTATTCTTTGTTCTCCTTCATTAAAGGTATTAAAAAATCAGTCTTTTTTCTCTTTATTATCTAATACATTAATATCTGCTTTTAGGATACTCTTATCTATTTCGAACTCTACAGTTATCATATTAATAAATTCTTTATGAGGAAAAATATTCATTTCACTGGGAGTTGGGTCTAACTCGTTATTAATATTTGAAGAAGTTTCACCATTCTTATTCTTTTCTTCATAAATTGGTTGAGGAATATCATTAGAGAAATTTACATCTTTTAGGTGAGTAGGTATACTTATAGTATCTCTAAGTGAAAAAGATCTTGGAATAAGAATATGATTTTTAGAACTAGATGGATGATCACTAACTGACAACCTAGCATTATCAAACTGATTAATCCTTGTTTGAGGGAAATAATTGGAAAAATCTATGCTAACAGTACCATCAGTAGTTTCCAATATGGAGGCTTTTTGATTGAGAATTTCTAATGGTTGATGAGAAACTAGATTTTCTAAATCCCATTTATTATATTTTGATATTTCATTCCATTTTAGTTTCTTTGGTACATGAATGAATGGATTTTGAGAATTAGCTTCAAAGATAACAGTTTCATCTTTTAATGAACTGAACCTAGCTTTTGGTTCGATAGTAGTATTCATTATTTTTTAATAAACTCTAGATATTACATAAATTGATTTTGCATTAGCCGAAAAATTCATATTTTTTGTTTTAATTGTTAAATTTAAAGTGTCTAGTATATTTGGGTCATACAACGAGACAGTAAAGTTTAGATAGCAATTAAAGAATATTGGGTCATTAGCCAAGTTAGATTCTGCCATTGCTATTAACGAATTATTAAAGGTTAGATGTCTAGCATCTCTTAATATCATTATTAATGGAATATCTATTCCAATTCTAAATAAAGGTTTTATTGTAATTTGAACCATCCATAAATGTAAGAATTTATATTTATCCTTTTTATGATGCTTTATAGCTTGATTATTTAGTAATTTAATTGTTTCAACTTCTTGATTTAAAGGAATTGTTTGTTCAGCCTGTTTTATTGAATAACTTGAAGTGAAATAAAAAGTTCCTATTTTGTATATTAGTTTTGGATCTATTTTAGAAATTGACCAATTTTGTAGTCTTTGTTCAATATTAGCAATATTAATCTCTGCTGAATTATAATCTTCACTATTTCCAGTGTTATAATCAGGAATTGAATTAGCTTTTTTAGCAGAGAAAATCTTTGCAATCTTATTCATTTTAAAGATTAAATATTTGTCGCAATAAATCTTAGGGTTTTCTTCCGGAAATTTCAAAAGTCTTTGTTCTCTTAAACGGGAACACCAACCACAACGATCTTACGTTCTTCTGCCGTATCTAGGCTCTCCAGGCTTACCAACGCTTAACAGACTTACAACTTTTAGAATTCTTTAGGGACTTCCTAAGTTTTATCGAAACTCAGATTTTTCTTTAACCGAAATAATTTTACAAAGTTTTTCTGAACTAAATTACTAAATCAATATTGATTTATCCAGCTGATAGAATAATTTTTATATCATGATAATGAGCAAGTTTTTTATTCATCTTAGTTCTAGCTTCTGTAATTAAAGTTTTTAATTCAAATTTTCTCATAAACAAGTGTTGTCTCTGTAAAAAATCTAAATTCTCTATTCTGTTTTGATTATCAATTAGATTCATGAGTTCTAATCTATAAATTCCAATTTATTCATGTAAAAATATTAAATCATTTATAGCCCTTCTTAGAGCGTTATTGTACCAATTAGGAGTTGTCATTATTAAGTTAAAAGTATGGAGCCTAATCTTCTTCGTTCACATCTGCGATTAACAATAGCTATAGTAATCTTCTCTATCTTCTTTTCTTCAATTTTTATTAAAGCTTGATAGAACTGAAGATTATTAGTATCACTGTTAATCTTTTGTTTATATCCTTCTATTATTATTTCAGATCTTCTGATCTTTTCTCTTAATGAATTAATCTCATTAACATAATCCAAATGTATATTATTCATCATCTGAAGATAATAATTGAAAGGATGCATGATATATCAAGTGGCGAAGGAAAATTGTTCTTTTAAAAAGTGGATGTAATCAGGGGCAGAGCCAGGAATTGACGGGAACGGGACATAAGTAGCTAAACTAGTAGAATTTTGTTTGAGTGAGGGCAAAACAAAAAAATCAATAAAGACATAAATGCATATTTTATAAGATTTTATACACTATTATTTCAATTTACATGGCTCCACCCCTGGATTTAACACTCTTTCTCTCCACAAAACATTAGTACCATTTGTTTTTACATTTCAAATTATTTAATTTGTATTCTTTTTTATAAATATTTAGACATTTAAAATTAAATAATTTATATGCGTAAATAATTTAAAGTTGATTTTTTAAATATTTTTTTTAAATATTTTTTTCCACTAATTATATATATATATATATATATATAAATATTTGGATTAAATATTAAAATTTGAAAGTCAAATGTTAAGATGGGACAAAAATTTGGGTTGAAAGGGTAATTTTAACTAGTTTTTATTGTTTTGTTTGTACATTTTGTGTTTTGAACCGGACCTATATACCACAACTCTTATTTGGGCCGATCCGGGCCCAAATGTTATTAGTTTTAGAACATTTTTGTCTTTGAATTCTATATTGTTGTGCAAGTTACATTTTTAAGAACATAAAATCACTAAACTATACGTTTATCACGGTTTGGCCACTTAACTAACTAATAGGCCGAATAAGCCATTCAACTATCTGTATCAATTTGGTAACCAAGAGGTCATTTTGCTTACATTGCAAATATTTGTATCTGGTAAAATTCACAAATGTATTCTTATATACTATTCTCTCCGTCTTAAAAAAGTAATGAAACGTTTGTTTTTCAGTATTTAATCTATAATATTATTTTTTAATCATTTTAAAATATAAATTTAAGATTTTTGTATATAAATAAAAATTTCATGTGTCTATTTTATAAATATATTTTATTTATATTTTTTCTATTTTAAAATAATATAAATAAATTAAAATCAAATAAATATATAAAATTAAACATTTTATTATTTGTTAGACGGAAGGAGTAGTATATTTGTAACTTATGCGAATTATACCCTATATTTCTAGTTTATTAATTAGGGAAAAAAAAACCAACGATTTTGTAAGTTTTGTTCGGACGCATGGTGTCAGTGGCCGCTTGCCCTTCCCCAAGATCCAAATATGCAAATTCCCAAAACCTACTCGCTGCCGCCTCTGAAGCTCTCTGACCGGACCTTCCACCCAGGAGGAGCAACAATGAAGCATAGGGTTGTTACAGAGATTTTTTAGTAAGAGAGCACTTGGTGAGTTATTAGTGGAAAATTTCAGGTTCAATAATAATAGGGGGTTTCAAACCTTATATTTTTTGAGTGAATTTTTTTTTTTCCACATTAAGTTTCTCATGGTGATTTTAATTCGTTTCTTACCTTAAATTTTTCCTACCTCCCGTGAAAACGAAAGAAGTGAATTTTTTTTTTCACAGTGAGAAAAAAAATTTCACTTCGCCACTGACCTTCATCTCCTGCTCATCACGCCTTTCTGTGAGATCCGTCGCCCGCCACGTCCTCATCGCCGGAATCGGAATCCACTTCTTCCAACAAGCATCCGGCATCGACGCCGTTGTACTCTACTCGTCGGAGATTTTCGAGAAAGCCAAAATCACGTCGTCCAACGGAAAGCTCCTCGCCACCATCGCCGTCGGGTTCGTCAAAACAATCTTCATCCTCGTCACGACGTTCCTCCTCGACCGGATCGGCCGGCGGCCGCTTCTCCTCACCAGCGTCGGCAAAATGATCCTTTCGGTGATGATATTAGCAATAATCGACAGATCTAAAGAAAAGAGAAACAACAGGGGAGGGGAGGGGAGGCAATAGGGGAAGGGGGGGAACAGGGGAGGGGAGAAAAAACAGGTGACTCGAAAGAGAGACAAGGGAAAGAACAGAGGAACAGGGGAGATGGCTGGTGGAGGGGAGTTCGATTGTTGAAGAAGAACAAACAGTGAAAAGAAAAATATTT
>JBBYHH010524250.1:0-10976 GCA_038382905.1 Daphne laureola
GTAATAAAACATAACATGACATACCTTTCCATTTTCTTCCTTCCTTTTCTTCATACTAGCCACCACTTTACGTTTTTCCAATTTAATTGTCCATTTCCCTTTAAATGACCATTTTGCCCCTGAAGGTGAAATTAGGTAAAATGTCCCGGAATTCACTGGTAACTGTAACATTCTCCCCTCCTTAAGAATCTTGGTCTTCCAAGAGTATCCTTAACATCCGAATTCCTTTTGACACTCCTATACCATTACATCCCATCAAACCGATTCATATACCGATACCTTCACGTCACACTAGATGGAAACCCATGCCATAACTTCACGTCCCATCGAACGGAAGTTCATACCTTAACCATTTCTATTTCTATAACTTTTACCATTTTTTCATACATTAACCCATATATGGAGAACACATCTCAACATATATACCATCCTTTCCTTGTATAACCCATAACTTGGCACACCCAGTGTGCCCCCATAATTCCTAAATTACTTAACGGTAAACTATTACATTATCCTAACGAAACACCTTCCGCTACTTAACTCTATTACTACACGGTAATACTAGTACCACCTGTCTTCTGCTGTTTGGCAGGAGTGGTAGTTTAGACTACCATCCTGAGCCTCCTAACGGTGTCCCATCCCTCAAGTTGCATCTTGTTCCATCCCGAGTCAGCTGGCGGTACTTTGACCCGGCAATCACTAACAGTACCGAGTCCTAAGATTAATTAGTACCTACTGTCATAACGAAACTATACTTAATAATTCCCATATTTCTGTCATAATCTAGTACTTACTCTTCTTTCCTAATTTCTTATGTGTACCTGCAGAATTCAATCCATAATACTCATCCCTACCTGTCACTGGAGTCTTGTCCAGAACCTGCAGTTTCATACTATGCTTTATAATCTCCATGTTCGGTGGTGCATAAAGTGGTACATCCTCACCTGAGAGCGATATGTGACGCTTGGCACAATCAATATGTACGAAATTCTTTGATAACCAGTCCATGCCAAGAATCACGTCGTACTTGGGTGTATTCAACACCAACAGATCAGACTGTATTTGTTGTCTGTCGATGGTCAACGTGTATTCCCTTATTATTTCATTTGAAAATAAATACTGGCTCGCGGTAGTGCGCACCAGATATATCTTAGGCAGGTAGCTCACAGGTAAATGCAATGATAATACACATTTCTATGAGACAATTGATATAGATACACCTGTATCAAAAAGTGTATGTCCAGAAATACCATATAATAAAAATGTACCTACCAACACTCCCTTCTATGCAGTCTCGCCACGCTCGATCTGTAAGACCTATCCGGGCCTCACCTGCTACTGTACTGATGGTTGAAGCTGCTGTAGTATCTTCTATAGTGGCTGATGTAGCCTTGGTCCGCCCTGTGGTGCACCGCACCCCCGGCGTGCATTGGGCTGAGCCCTCGGCTGTACTACAACCCCCCGTCCTTACGTCTACGGACAATCCTGGAGCCAGTGCTCAATGGATCCATACCGAGGATATCTGCCAGACTGTCGATAACATGTCGGACCAGTGTGATTCCAATCACAAGGCTCACAGTATCATGGAGCATCCGCTGTGCTCTTTTCTTTGCCTTTCCCGCACTGGTCAGATCTGCAAGATCTGCCAGCTTTCCTGCTTGACCATTGTGGTCTTGTATCCCTCCCACTGCCCTGGGATCATTGTGACACAACTCGGACCTCCAGGTCTTCATTCTCAATCAACTGGGCCTTCTGGATGGCCTCAAGGTACATCATGACGTTCAGGGGTGCCATATACTTCCTGATCTCAGGCCTTAGTCCCCTATAGAACATATTTGCTTTCTCATCTTCGATGTTGTGGTATTGGGGAACATATTGCACCAATCGATTAAATTCATGCTCGTAGTCCACAATGGACACGTTCCCCTGAACCAGCAAGTTAAACTTCAACTGTCTGCGGTCTCGGGCGGCATAGCTTATCCACCGCTCATGAAACACTTGCGAGAACTCTTCTCAGGTCATACCAGGATCTCGCTGCCCCCAGTGATCATACTCAACCTTCCTGGAACCGTCCACTGACTCCCATCAGTCATAAGCCCAGTCCCGAAGGTTCAATGTGGCTAGCGAGACCATATCATCTGAAGGAAATCAAACTCTACCCAGAAGTCATTCCATGTCCTTATACCAGGTCTCCGCTGCCTTAGGTCCTCCCCTGCCTATGAGTCGCAGGGGACCCAAGCGCTAAAAGTGCTCCATCAATGTCAACTTGTCAGGATCTGCAGTCCTCTCGGTCTGGGGCCTCTGGACCCTCGGAGCATCATCATCAACATCATCATGAACATCTCTAGCACGATGGTGATGATCCTGCTGTCACTCGCCAGTAACCTGTAAATGACCCTACACGGATCGGTCAGGTCTGACCTCCAGCCGTACCTTCCGTAAACGGGGGTGTCTGCTCTCATCACCATCGCTCAACTTCACGGAGTCCTCAGGCTCGTCAATATGAGCATCATAGTCCTCATCATCCGCATCATCAGTCGCATCATCAATATCAGGATAAGTCAGGTCTGCAGAACCCGATTGTACCACCTCTGCATTCCCATCCCTAGGCTGACCCACCGGGTTACCTTGTCCTTCACCAATCCATATACTATTCAGAAATGTCATCATCTGCCCCAAAATCTGCACTAGGTTTGCTGGATCCTGAATCTACGGTGGAGGGGCCTCTACTGGTACTGCCAGTTGTCTGGGCACTCGTTACCTTCTTCCAACATTATCAAATGGAGCGGGATCTTCCTCCCTTAGCTCTGGATGTAACACCCGCTGTCTGCGAGTGTTGACCATTTTCCTAAAATTCCATAAGATAAGAAAGAGCACATATAACGGTTAACTATACATCAAGCAGCAGTGTTCCTATTGGCTCTGTAGTGTATATGCAATGTAAGATGTATGATGCAAATTATCACACAGAAGATCCGCATCAAAACACATCACACACAATAATCACATTTATCAACAGAAAATCCATATAATTCCTAGCAGTACCTAGTGTACTTTCCTATCATCCCTAGATATCCCTATACTTCATTTATACTGAGTATGTCTAGACATACAGCCTGCAGTTCCACTTCTCATTCCAAGGTAGTTCTTGTAAGGAGGTGGTCAGCCTCATCACAAAACTAGCCTGGAATCGATCGGTCGAATAGGGGCATTTCCCGTCCAAGCACACCCTCAATATCTTTTCCCAAACGTTCTCTTAACTACTTACTCCAAGTTGCTCTGATACCACAATTATCACCACCCCTCCATACACGGCCTGGAGGAAGTGGTTGCGGGCCGGAGGGGCGCGGTGATGGTTGCTTAACCTTATGGGGAGCCACCTTTAGTGGGCCATATCCATAACCCAGTCCCCATTAACACCTGCAAAAACCTGCTTGCAATTCTACAATAAAGCATTTCAACAACGCATAATTCCTCACTTATATAAAACCAGTATCCATAAAAATTTCAGCATTTAACTAGCAGTTTAGCTGAGCTCCTCTCAGCACAGATACTCCAGAAAAGAGTATTGCCCCTACTGTACCTGGCAAGTACTCCCCGATAAACATAAAGCATGCAGAATTTAACATTACATCTTACATACAACATATCCAGAAATCAGCAATCATTCAACTTCTACATGTGTTCCAATTTCTACATGTAATGTGCATTCTACAACTATAGAGCCTTCTTTGCCAAAATAGAATACATACTATGCACAAGCAGTCGGATCGACTAGATTCTGACAATCAAGACCTTGTGCTGCTGCTGTTGTGGACTGTACATAAAAGAGAATAAAAGTTAACCATTAGTCAAATACATAAATAGTGCTCATCCAGAAAATCCAGAAAATCCTTTATCCCTTTTATCCTTTTCCCATTCCATAAACTATCCATTTTTTAACCTTTTCCATATGAAAGCATTTCCTTTATCAAAACCATTTCCTTTCTTTCTTTCCTTTTCATACCTTATCCCATATCATACTTGCTTTTCCATTTCATGCCATAAACCTTTCCTTAACATAAACATTTTCTCTATCGGTTTCACCCCCGTCCCATTATCATTAAACCATAATTACATAAGGATCTATCTAGTATCTTGGGTACAAAATCAATACAAGACCAGGCGAGAATCTACACCGCGATTCCAGAACCTGACACTTTTGAAAAGTATAATTCTAAGGGGGCTGAGTTCCTGAGAGAACTCAGTAAGGGTGTAGGTAAGAATAAAGGTTTCTTCGAACGATACCTGCAAAGACAATGTTGGTATGCACAATATGCAATATACTATAGTTTAGGCAACCTATACAAATATGAATGCATGATCTTCTATGCACTTTTCATTCTTCACATGATAATCATTCCTTTCCTTTTCCATCACACACACCTTGACGGCCCCCGGTGATCTTATTTCATACCACTTAGGGTCTCCCTAGAATACATGCACAAGGTACCGGCGAGGGCCTAGGAACCCTATAAACCTTCGTCATCGCTCATCATAGCGGAAACAATATAACCATATCCATAAGGTTCTCAGAAATGATCACGAGGATCACAGAACCACATAAATCTGTATCGATCATAATCCATCATAAACCCATAAACCATATCATCATCATATACCATGAGACATTTAACCTTCCTAACATAACCCATCACCCTGTGATCGTAGGACATCTTCACAAGGGAGCTGTAAGTCCCGCACTTGAGTACCTGCACGACTCTATCGTTACCATGGACTAGCCTCGGGAGTCACGGGGCCCCACCCTCAACCCGAGAACTAGCCTCAACTTACCCGATATCCATACCAGTAAACTAGAGTGCATATAAAGAAAGTTGAAGCATTACCTGGTGAATAAAAATCGTAGAATCCTTTTCGATCAATTTCCCGTTAACCGTTCAGATAGCCTTTCCTTTCGTGCCCCGACAACTCACGACAGCTCTAAACAACAATACAAGTAGTGAGGAATTAAATTCCTGCATTTTGACTTTTTGACTTTTCCAAGAGTTAAGCAATTTTCCATTTTCCGGTCACTTTTGAAAAAGTGCCATAATTTACCAATTCTTTCCCATAATACCCTTAACCTTTCAAAACAACTAATTTCAAAACAACTTAGCAAATAACATCACTTAACCCTAACTTTTACCTCACTTTACAAAACGGCCCAAAAGTTACAAATTGGCCATTCCTTGTCCAAATTCAATGTAACTTCTTTTACAAGAAACCTACCTAAGTGTATCACCAACAATCAACTAACCATCAAATTTCCACAAGGAAACCTCAACTTTTAAACCATGTCCAAATTTGGCCTAAACTTCCAAAATGGCCAAAAACTTATCCAATTTCTCTACAACTTCATTTACATACTTAACAATCAACTTTAACATTATCCATGAATAAACATTACACTTTTCTCCAACTTTCCTCAACATTTACATACTTGACAAATTCGGCCAAATCTTTAAAAATCAACATTGATTGGCCAATTTGTTCTACCATTTTTTCAATCCATGCTTCACCTTACTTCCACACCATCTAACCCCTAACAATCCATTCATCACCAACATTCAACAACTTCTAAAATCCACCAACATTTCGGCCCTAACTAGAAAAGATGACCAACATTATTTCCATTAGATTTTTCCACCAGACTAGGGCCCTAAACAATAATCTAACATTATTCAATCAACTTCCACCAATAAATCTTCAACTTCATTTTTCATCATCCACTAGCAATTTTGGTCTAAACTCTTAGACCATTCATCCCAATATTTTTCTATACAATTTTCACTCATTTAGAATTTCCTAAACACCCCTAATTCATAGCAATTCACACAATTAACATTGAATTACTATATGTAAAATTCAACTTGAATTTTGGCCTACACTACAACACCATCATCCATGTTGATTCTCAACTCACACCAAGCATAAAGTTGCTCAATATCAACCCAAGAACACAATTGAATCATCACTTCAGCACAATTACACACTTTGATCAATCTCATCCAATTTTAGCCAATTTTGACCACGATTGACCATGATCATAACCAATGATTCAATACTTCTTCTAAGTATTAAAGATGCTTAAACGCATCTTTAGAATATGATTTAGGCCTTACTTTAGCTCAATTATGTACTTTGATTCCCCACCTCAAATATTTAGCCTTAAAGCATAGCTCATTGATTTACCATGAATTGAACATTACTTCAAGCATTAAACTTATTCCATAACCACCCAAGAACACTAATTAGGCATCAATTTCATCTTCCCCCAATTTTGGGTCATGAACCTCATATGAACCCTAGCCTCAATCTTTACCAATATTGAAGAATTTGTGTAGGAAGCTTAAGATTACCTCAAATATAAGCTTACCTCACTCAATTCTTGAAGAAAATTATTGAAAATCACATGCCCATGGACACCTATAAATTCAGCTAAGAGGATCAAGAGAAGAGATGAGAGTTGTACTACTTCCAAGCTTAGTTCTAAGGGAAATCCTTCATAAACCCAAGCTTACCTTTGATTTTTTTTGATGATTTCTTGTTGGATGAGGTTAAAATGAGAGGATGAAGATGGTGAAGGTGGCTGGAGCTCAAGGCATGGAAGGAGGTAGAAGAACCAGGAACACTTGGTAAGAAAGCAAATAACTTAAGTAAAAATTATATCCTACCATTTCATTTCTTATTAC
This sequence comes from Daphne laureola, assembly GCA_038382905.1. Classification (NCBI taxonomy): domain Eukaryota; kingdom Viridiplantae; phylum Streptophyta; class Magnoliopsida; order Malvales; family Thymelaeaceae; genus Daphne; species Daphne laureola. The sequence continues at coordinate 6,732 of JBBYHH010524250.1, forward strand.
CATTTCATTTCCATTAACAAATACACTTTCATTTCTTTTTCTCTTCTCATTCCTTGGCTGCTGAAAATATGCTTCCTTTCTTTTAATTTTATTGCATTTCTTTTTTTTCATTTCTTGAAATATTACAAACACATGTTAGTGTTTACTGACATCATCCCATTACTTCTCTTTCATAACCACAATCCAACACATGTCTTCCACTCCCATTTAAATATATAAAATACTCGAACATCATCTCTTTTTCACCTTCATAACCGAAATTACCATCCCGAAAATGCCAATGTTTCCGAAATGAGCATTTTTCCATCCGAAATGAAATTTGGCAAAATGGCTCGGAATTCACCTACCACCCTCAAAATGATTAATGTCATAGGAATGAACTTTAAATGAAGTCCCAAGACATTGGAATTAGCAGTCATACATACCTTGTATGATGAATCCCGAGTTCTGATGGAAGAAGAATCTGACCACCGGGCATACAACGTCAGAAAATAACCCACTGCCCACGGTGGCTGTAACAATTCTAGAAACACAAGCTCTGATACCAATTGAAGATTTTAGATATTTTAGATTCTCATTACATGTTCATATTCATACAAAACACATGATTACATGGAAGATTAAAAGACATGACATCTCACAAATATCATGCTTAATTATACAAGAATATATAAGAGAACATATAATACAAATGAACATGAAGAGGCCGAATATATAAGTATCTTTCATCCTTGAAAACATCTTAAGGAATATATAATTCCTTGCTCCAAAAAACATAAGATCCTTCCTTGCTTGATGATGATTCACCTTCTTGAATTCTCCTAAGGTTGATCGTGGATGGAAAGGAGAGGAAGAAGGCTTCCTTGATCACCAAGAAGAAGAAGAAGAAGAACGGCAAGAAGATGATGCTAAGAGGGACAAAAGTGTTTAAAGGAACACTTTGTACATTCACACTTAATCACCAAAAAATCTATTGAAAGTTGCGCAAAAAGAGAGAAAGAAGAAGAAGAAATATGTGAACCAAGTGTGTTTTCAAATGGTCATTCTTCTCACTATTTATAGGTGAGGAAAATAGCCATTAGAATAATGGTCATTACTAATAGCCATTAACCCTTCCGCTAAGACTTAAATCTTACAATTAAGCTTTCCATGGCCAAGCTACCCCCTTAATTAGGCTAAGCTACCCTAGGAGAACCTTTAAAATTGATTGAACCTCTATTTTTAAGAAATTTATGTTTTTATCCTTGTGTTTATTGTGTTTATTGCTTAACAAGTTACTGATTTTCATACATTTTCATAAATTTATAAACCTCTATTTTCATACATTTAGTTGAGAGAAGTTTTGAAGGAAGCCAAGCGGATGAGGTTTGTTGTGACCTGGACTCCCTTCCGTGCCACAATTGAAGAGATTTAGAAAATAGAGGATTGGATTGAACAATGTAGAAAGTTAGAGGATTAAATTGAAAGCTAGAATGATAAGTTGGTAGAAAATGACTGGAATGCAAGAAGGATGACAAATAAGGTAATTTTTTAAGATCATTGAATGGTTAGGGACTGATTAATTAATTGTATTATAAGTATGTATATTAATAAAAAGGAAAGGAAAGTGGAAAAGAAGATTAGATCGATTCATTTGACCTTCTGGTCTCTTCTTTTTCGTTCTTCTTCTGTGATCTTCTGGGTACAACAAAAAAGGACGAGCAACAAGGTGATGACAATGTGAGCTGGACGGTGCTTGGCAACCCTCGCTATCGGGGCGATAACGAAGATGAGCTAGGACTGGGAGCTGATTCACATCTGCAGCAGGATGTGAGGGAGCGATTGGGCAGAGGGCGAGCTCGATTAGAGATAGAGGTATCAATTTTTCTTCTAACTTCTACTTTCTTCTTCTGGGGTTTTGTGACGGATGACTGAGGGAGATGATCCAGTCGATCATTGAGAGAGGTGAGCTGGTAGACTCGTGATTCTGGTGATGAGGCTGGGTCGATGGAGGGAGACCAGTGGGATGTTGTCATCGGTGAAGGGACTGGGCTGAGAGACGCAAAGCGAAGCCGAGAGTAGATATCGATGTAATGACGAAGGAGTATGGAGGGCTTCTCGATCCTTGTCTCAATACGGATGGAGGGAGCCAATGAGCCAGGGAGCTGCGGTGAACCGATGATGGTTAAAGCTAAGAGACTGGCCTCATTTATTCCTAATATATTCATCCTCTCCAAGTCACAGTATACTGTTTGATGGGAAATTGCAAAGCCCTTGATGAAGGGGGAGGGAGGTTCGATTCTATTATAGCTATTTATGCCCAATTTGGTGTTGATTTTACTATGAGTGGGTGAAGGTTAAATGGTGAGTATTTCTCCAGTTTCATGTGATTGAAATAAGATTGTTGAGAATGATGATGGAACCGAGGTGTCGTGGTATCAGACTACTGTTGCTGATGGTTTATTTGGATGAATTTGTGGTGCTCTTACTAAATAAGGTTATGTTAGTGAGTTAGAACATGTAATTAGATTATTAATGATGATGGAAGGTGATGGCTGAATCTATTTGATAAACAGTTACTCATTTTGTTGATTGAAAACACAATGGAATGACGTTAAATAACTACTGTTAGCAAGCCTGTGACTGATTAATGAAGGGAAGCATATGAGTTTAAGGTACATGGGATAATTTGAGCAAATTGCTAGATAAGTAGCTAAATGGCCGATTGGTTGTCTTTGTGAGTGTGAGATGTTTAATTAAATACTTTTATGATGTTGAATTACTCTTGTTGGTAGAAAATGTATTGAGTTTCCAAAGTGATGGGAAATAAATGGTCACTTGTACTTGACTCCCTGAGTTAGTATTTAAACTACTACGGATGACTAGAGACATTCATATGATTGTTGAATTCTATTACATGTACCATATTACTGGACCACTGGGAATATCTGGAGGAAGAACCCAGAAAAGTTGCTGGAATAAGGAGCAAAATCAATAAAGAAAGAGAGTGAATGGATCAAGGCAAACGAAGGAAATAAATGAATGAAGGGTAATGGAGACTCATAACTGATGGACAATGTTAGATAAATATTAGGAATGCTACTACCGTAGGAGTTTATCAAATTGTAATGATACTCAAATTCTAATTACAATTGTTGGGGATGTATGATTACTGAATGTAGTATAAAGAGTAGATTTATAATAATATTACTAGTGTGTTGGACGATTGATTAAGGAAAGGCTGGAGTAAATATTGCTGAACTGCTTCAATATTAATGATGAACCCTTAAAAGGATTAAAACTGAGTAATACAACTATGGAGTTCAAATGACATCACTGATATCAATAATAAAGGGAAATAGTTGGTAATATGTCCTGAGGTAATACCATTGGGAAATATGTTGAAGTTGCACACTCAACAACTGAGAGTAATCTGTGTAATGAGCACGACACGAGTGACTCTAAATATGGAGACTAGAAGAGGATACTACCATACTCCTAACTTACAAGTACAACATAATAACTGAACCATTGTCACATTTCACATGACAACAACACTTCTAAGAACCTAACGACTGGGAGCTCGAGTGTCACCACCATTCTCGTTCCCGGCGCTGCGGAAGCGTACGGTTGAGAAAGCGGAAGTCTAAATCGGGGAACTGGGCGGTGGTCGGTGATACGGAACACTTAACTTGATTTAGCGGTCCCAAAACCCGATCTTAAAAATTTCTTTCTAATCTGCAGTGGGCAAATCGCGCAAACAGATAATATACAGAAATAATGTTGAGCTCAGTTCAACACAGATGCACCAGAAAGGAGTCTCGTTTACTTGGTTGGGCAAAAACTCACCGAATAAAGTATAAAAAATTACAGATCAGAACATAGCGGATCGTGTAATGAATACATATATGCGCCCTACGCCTACAAATCCCAGAATCGACCATACAATATTGTTGATGCTGCTGTTTATTACAAACAGAAATATTAAACCATTACTCCAGAAATAATCATGCTGACCAGAAATAAACAGACAAGTCTCCTACCACACTAAGCCCCGTTTCAGAATCAGAAACGGAATACTCTTTCAGGGAGCCATGTACCTTAGTACCATAACTCACAGAACGACCAGACATAACTACTCTGCGGTCGGCAGAGAGATGCTCCTGAAAAGTATAAGTTTATTGGGGGGTGAGTCCTTGTGAGGTACTTAGTAAGGAGGTAAGCGCAAATAACGGGGGAAAAACTTTAAAAATATTTGTCCTGCAG
>JBBYHH010524361.1:0-10975 GCA_038382905.1 Daphne laureola
TTATGCACGAGTATACATGAATGCAATATGGATAGTAATGAGAGGCAGAATCATGGATGAATGATGAGTTATGCAAGAAAATGTGTGTAAATTATAGGGTAATGGATCATGGAGGGGCGAAGTAGCGTCATCTATGGATTAGCAATCATGGGCTCCTGTAGTACTAATGTGCATCCCGAATAGCATGCATGTGTCTACCAAGTGGTATCCTAGAAGCATAGATTAACTCTAATGCCACTTGCCAATGATCGAGGTCATCTCTGACTCCCATTAATTGTCCAGTCTATAAAGACCAGATTCTATGGCACTATTATATATACTCTAGCATATCATTAACTACTACATGTTCTTACAAGATATCAGAATCTAACAATCCTACTCTTACTGCTATTCTAAGCGAGGAAACATGCTATAAATCTCCAATTTCTACTTAGTGATGTGAGTTACTATCTTCATCCTGCTCCCCTCTCGGGCACTGCGGTCCACCACTCGGAAGGAGGGTTCAAGTCCTGGCCACTCTTGTGGTCTAGGAATGATCTTTCTAAGGTGTTATGGTGCCTACCTATTCATCAATAGACACTTACTTAGGTCATCTCAGGCTCTAAGCAAGGCTACCAATCAAACTTAGGGCTACATCGATCGTGGTCCTCTCGGACTCTCGGCTGAACTCCTAAGTCGTATGCAAGTGCTTGTGATCGGCAAGCACGCATGATAATGATAATAAATGCTCAAAGCCTAAAATCTACTTAAATAGACATGGAGAGAAATAACTGTAATCTAAGCATGACACTACTAAGATAAGTCCTATCATACTCTACTATTTTCTAAAATATAGACATGCTAGAAAACAATAGCACTTAAAGAAATAACTTAAAGAGTAAGGGTTAGAATTCACCCAAAAGAGAGCTTTTCCATAGATTCAACCCTTCAGCCCCTCAAAGAGGGGGCCGAAGGACTAAAAAGGCTTTACCTTAAGAAGCTAATTTAAACTTCAAGGTTCAAGCTCTAAGGAGAGCAACCTTACAAAATTTGTGAACATTTACAAATGAGGGGAGTAGGTCTATTTATACTACTAACTAATACCTAAACTACCCTTAACCTAATTTAAAATATAACTAAGTAGAAAGGGGTAGAATAGGGATTATAGGGTTGATTAAAAAAGATAAACAAATGCAATTTCATACACCCCATAGGTGTCAGAACCCATTTGTGCATGGTGTATGAAAGGCGCGCCCTTAAGGTGCTGGTTGTTACGCCATCTTTGTGCATGGCGCAAGTTGGGTGTGGCCTTAAGGCGCATGGAGGTCCACCGGCCTGGGTCACGGTGCAGGAGAGGCGCGCCTTGGAGGCACCGATAGTGGTGTCGGCTTTGTGCATGGCGTGGTGGGGCTGCGCCGTTAAGGCAGATAAAGTGGCGCCAGAGGTTGGGCACAACACAGGAGAACGGATCCCTTAGGGAACATGATAGTGGCTTCATGCCCTTCTGGTCAGCCTCATAATTGCACATTTGCGTTTTAGTCCACCATCTTTCTTCTTGGTGTAATTAGGTCCCTCTAAAATCATCTGACGCTCGTTCTCCTTCTCGTTTTGCATGATATTTGAGCACGTTGAGCTCCTAATCACCTCCATATGTACGCACTTATAAAACTTTAGAGTTTATAAGTAAAGTGCATATTTAACAATAAAAGTAGGCAATATTGATGGATTTAATGCTCTAAACATAGCAGAAAAGTGTACATTTTGTACACTGATCAATTATTTATGCATAATATGCCTGTTTAAATTATATATTGAATCTTTGAGCTAGTCCCATCATTTATCATGTTTGCAGAATTGTCAACCCTATAATTACATGCAATCTGGAAATCTGCTAGAATATCTGAGAGGATTTTCCATAGATAGACCTAGGAGAATCAATTGACGGGTCTTGTAGGAGTTTGAGAGAAGCTTACCTGATCTGCTAGTAGCTATTGCTTGTTCATTATTGCCTTAGGGAAGTCGTACCTAGAGCATGAGAGTTCCTAGTTATGGGTTAAGTGGTGAGAGGATGGATGGTTGTCCGAGAGGAAACTAGATCGACTTACGTGCATACATCTAATTATGGCATACGAAACATAGATAATCCCAGAAAATAGGATAAACGATCCAAGAAGAGCTTTTACCAAACTGATTAAATCTAATTTTCAAACCTTTCTTTGAATTGCTTTTCACAACCAAAATTTCATCATATTAGTAGATAGTTTCAAACATACCTTTATCATATTGGTAGGAAATTCACCTAGAACTGACATATTCACACACACTCTGTCTTGGGTTTGACCCTCACCAATCTGAGCCGCTATACTAGGATAGATAGTTCATGCACTATACTGAGGAAATATAAATAGTAAATTTGCACACCGATCATGCCACCACCAGCACCTCATTGGCGGATGAAACCTACGTCTCGTACATTCTTGGCGCGGTTGTGAGGTGCAATTCCACATCCAACCAGACCCTCATGCATTCTTCATTTGCACCTACGGGTTGTATGAAATATCTCATTCTTATCCGGTAGAAACCAACCTTGTACTACCCATTTTAGGCCAGGGGCATTATAGGTATTAGATTTTAGTATAAATAGGTTCCAAGTCTTTATTTCATTGTAGTTAAAGTTCAAGATACATTTTTTGGTATTGCTCTCTTGAGTAAAAATCCTAATTAAACTTCTTAAGCTAAGGGCTTTTTAGCCATTCAGCCTTCTTTTCAGAGGGGCTGAAGGGCTGAATCTATGGAGAAGATTTCTACGGGTGACTTCTAACCCTTACTCTACATTTAATTTCTTAAGTTCTATTAATTACTTTCATGTCTACATTTTAGCAAGTAGCAGAGTATGATAGGACCTGTTTAGTAGTATCATGCTTAGGTTGCAAGTTATTTCTCTCCATGACTATTGTTAATAGATTTTGATCTTTAAGCATGTTTTATAGTTATCATGCATGTTTGCTGATCACAAACACTTTCATACAACTTAGGAGTTTGATCGGGAGTCTGAGAGGACCCCAACCGACGTAGCCCCAAGACTAATTGGTAGCCTTGCTTAGAGTCTAAGAGGACCTGAGTAAGTGTCTATCGGTGAATAGTAAGGTACTATAATGCCTCGAGGAGATCACCCCTGGTTCATGAGAGTGGCAAGAAGGTGAACCCTCTCTTTCGAGCGGCGGACTGCAGTGCCCAAGAGGCGAGCGAGATGAAGATAGTAACTCACCTCATTAGATAGAATTAGAGATTTATTGCATGCTTCCTCGCTTAATATAATTGCATGAGTAACGTAATTAGATTCTGATGTCTTGTAAGAACATGTGGTAGTTTGTGATATCCTAGTGTATCTAGGATAGTGTCGTAGAATCTGGTACTAGCAAACAAGATGATCACTGGGATTCAGAGATGGCCTTGGTCATCGGCGAGTGGCAATAGAGATAATCCATGCTTCTAGGACACCACTTTGTAGAGACTTGCATGTTGCATAAGACGCGCATTAGTATTATGAGAGCCCATGATTGCTAATCCATAGATGATGTCACTTCTCCCCACCATGATCCATCATCCTGTCTATTTTACAATTCTGCATATCTCATCATTCATCTATGATTCTACCTCTCTCACTACTATCCATGTTGCATTCATCCTTACTTGCTGCACAAGTAATTTGCTATAATACTTAGATGCTTGATTCTCTTGGGTTCGATCCCTCATTTCTGAGCCTTTGTACTACGATAAGACATTGTTAGGGCTAAATGAGGTATTTATAAATATATTTGCTTAGTCTAGTATTTGCATGTGCTTCATTCTGATTTAACACCCTTAGCAAAACCCTGGCTAAACACAAATCCTCTAACTAAGCCATTACCACCACTTGTATGTGCTCGTCATGTTAGAGAAATAGGTCTACGTAGATTGTAACATATTGGCTTGAAGTTCACCACTTCGGTGTCACATATGTAATATATTGGATGTTAAATGAAGTTGTTTGTTTATCATCACATACTTTATTCAATTTTATGATTTACATAACAAAAAATAGAGCATGTCAACCATAGGCATCAGAAAGACTTTCTCATACAAATCTTTCGCCCTTAATCTTATGTAGAGTTAAGGATGAGACAATCTAAACACTCAAAGTATATTGTTTCCTAGAAGCATATAACTTGAGAAGTTACACTTTTAAGTGGGAGTCATGCACCAACACATGACACTTTAGCTATTTTGTCACGACCACCACTCCGGATGACGCGGAGGAAGCGTGCAGAGAGGCGAAGGTGACGACGGAGCGGAATTCACGATTGAGAATTGTGGGCCCGAAATTCTACCCTTAAAAATTTCTTGTCGATAATGTTTTATCTTCTAACGTGTTATTCAAGTTTAAGGCGTTCTAAGCCTAAACCTGCACCCTCAAATATGTTAGCATTATACGGAAAATTGCATTGTAAGAATGCATACGTCCAGATGCTGGATCATAATTATTACAGACATCCAGATCATATCGAATGCTTCTAACTACTTATGCATGCTATATCTACAGAGCCAGACTATACCAATAGTGAATGTACTGAAACTCACGTGATCGGGTCATCCTGACCCCGATGATCACGACAAGTTACTGCTGCTGCTTCTATTCATAAAACAACAAAGATCAATCGTTAGTCAAATCAGAGACGTGCTCACCAAATAATTAGATAATCAGAATAATCAGATTAATCAGAACGGAACCTATCGAGACTATCCCCATACCTGAATCAAAACTTAACACTCAGGAGCTATGTACCTCAAGTACAGCAAAACAAATTGACCGGCATAACTATTCTGCAGGTCCCAGAATGAAAGCTCCTGAAAAATGTTATATCTAAAGGGATGAGTCCTCGAAAGGTACTCAGTAAGGGCGGGGGTAAAAGACTAGTGGTCAAATAATGCGGAACCTGCAGAAAATGTTAGTACATACGAATGCCCTGAAGGACGGGTACCGTTAATGAGACGGTACGGAATGATAGCCCCCAAAGACGTGGCCATGTCCTGGGGTCGGAAACAAAATGGATGCATGGTACCAGCGTGTAACTGTCGTATTTAACGGAATCTGATCATGCCTGATCAGAAACAGGAGAATCATATCATATGGCATAGCATAATGCAGAATGCCAGAAATTCAGAAATCCATAACCTGCACACCACTAATATTTACCACATGACTAGTCAAGGGCCCCACCACCGGCCCAGGACTCGCCTCAACTAGCCTAATATACGCGATGATATGTCGGAATGTATATTAAGAAAGTTGAACGCTTACCTCAAATTATCGGAAAATCTACTGAAGCCACCGCAGCTACATCCAGTAGAAGATTCCCAGAAATTTTAGAATTATGCTGATTCTCACAGTAACACAAAAATTCTAGTCACTTAACTAAAATTCTTAACTTATAGTAATTATACTAATTACCACTAATACTTCAAATATCAACTTCAACCGAAAGTGCACTTTTACCCAGAATTTCAGAAATTGACTAACTTATCCAAAAGTTGTCAATTTTCACCTTTAAACTTAAATGAGTTTAACTAAACATTATTTATCACTTAAACAAATAAATACTCTAACTTAGCCAAGATTTCCTTTTTTGTCACAAAATTCCATAAAGTGATAAATCTTCCCATAAATCTTACTTTAGCTCATTTAATTCCAAGATTCATTTCGTACTTTCAAAATGTTTAACTTAACTTCTTTATTTCCGTTTAATCACCAAAATGCACATAAACGTCCATACTTTTCCAGAATATGCAAAATGACGCAAAACTTCACATAATTGACAAAAATTACCGAAAGTTCACAACTTTCATCACAAATAACCATTTTCCATTCCAACTTCCATATTTGCACAAAAATATCCAAATTTTCATAAATTATCCAAATTGACCCTAAAACTTCAGAAAGTGATAAAACTTCATTTTTTGTCCAGTTTTCAATTCTTTTCCAATTAACCATGAAATCATCCATAAAAATCATAATTAATTCGGTCACCCTTAACAATTCGGCCAACATTCATTTTGGCCCCAAAACATTTCCAACATGTGATTTCCAACTTTTAACTTCATTTACTTAACCAATTTACTAATTAAACAATACTTTAACAACCAATTCCAATTTCTCAAGACCGCTTCATAAATTCGGCCTTTAGCCAAATTTTTACTCAAATAAATTTCTTAAACTCCCAACAATACTTTCACGATTAATCCTCCAATTAATCAAAAAATCTAAAACTTTCTCCAATAAAATATCATTAACCAAAATTCATCACACATCATCCAACCTATTCGGTTTTCACCAAAATTGTACCCAATTTATTTTCTTCAATTTCCTACAACACCTTCATGATTAAACACTCATTTAATCAAAAATTCACAACCTTTTTCATTACAACTCAATAGCCAAAATTTCCCAAATAATTCGGCTCAACCCTAAATCATCCAACTTTTATTTTCCAATTTATCCAATAATTCCATAACCTCAAATTCATCAACACAACACCAAATCTTCACAAAAATTCAAACCACATCAACAAAAATTCCTTCCCATCAATTCAGCCCCCATTCTTTCAACATGATCCATCATGAATTTCACATCCAACCAAGAATAAAACATGCTCATAATACACCCAAGAACACCATAAAAACATCCTTTCAACTAATTTCCATACTTTGCTCAAGAACATGCTTCTTTATCCAATTAAACTTCATCCAAAGCATGGAATCATGGAGAAACCACCAAGAACACAAGCTCACCTTAAGGATTTATGAAGGATTGGTTGAAGAAATTTGGGTAAAATCTCCCCTTGAATTTTGGCTAAGAGAAAGAGAAGAGAAAAGATTATTTTTCATGATTTAACCTTAATAACTTACTAATTAATCAAGGAACCAATCTTACCTTGATTAATCTTGAACATTGGAAGGTTAAAGATTGAAGAACTTGCATGAAACCATGGAGAAAAGAATCAAGAAGAATCGGCTGGAACCATGGCAGTGGGTACATTTTTCTTCTTTCTTTTGTTCCATTTCCTTTGTCTTCTAATACTACTACTACTACTACTACTTACTTATCTAATTTCCTTTATTAGATAATGAATATATAATCCTTAACCTTATCCCTTCATCTCAATTCCTAGCCGTTAGATTAGATTTTGTAATTCATCGAAGACTTTAGGAGCCAACACTTGTATTCCACTTACCTTTTCTTTTTCATTTTCCTTTTTCATATTATTTTCTTTATCTTACAAAATTATCCATACATCACTTAAGCCCATTTGAGCCCAAATAGAAGCTAAAATTCAGCCAGCCCACCAATTCTTGCCCAACATAGCAGTTTTGTCTAATTTTCTAAAATAATCAGTTTACCCCTCGAAACAAATTTTTTGCAAAATGATTAGGGATTTCCAAAACATTTCAAATTGCTAAAATCCCGCGAAATGGGATTTAAATAAATTCTCAGGTCATGAGAATTGTCAAAAACACATATATTTCTCCAAAATGACCAATTTACCTTTCTGAGGTAAATTTTGGTAAAATGGCTCGATACTCGACTACTGATATCCTGATGCGAAATAAATCAGAGATAAACCTTAAATCACTTCTCGAGACATGGGAAATATCAGAAAACGTGCCCCGCATGCTTGAACATAAGGTCCCGGTAATTACAGATTTTTCCCGTTGGCAATTTTCTCAGATTTCCACCATTTTTCTGGTAGTGACTGTAACACTCCGAGTGGGACTTATATCAACTAACGGAATGGAATGAATGGAAGGAATGACAATATAAATGTTCTCGATAGTCTATGACAAGTTTTGAAGAATGAGGTTCCAAGAAATAGGGTAAATGACCCACCAAATGGAAATGAGAATGAACATCCGCCAAATGGTGATGCTGCCAATGCTAATGGACAGCGGCAAAATGGAGGTACTAATGTGATTAGTCAAAGTTCAAATAACCATCAAGGTGAAAGGAGAAGAGGGCCTACACTTTTTGAAATGTTTGCTGGATGATTTGGAGATCAAAAGGGGAGGCTAATTCTTCCTACACCGGTGCAACATGATTTTAAAATTCTAGGGCATGTGTTTACATAGGTATAGAGACATTGCTTCCACAGTCTAGCCAACAAGGATCCTAATGAGCATCTAGATCAGTTCTCAATCATATGCAATACCATCAAATTGACAGGAGTATCCGAGGAGGCAAAGCAGATGAGACTATTTCTATTTTCACTAGATGGTGGTGAAAAGCATTTTAGAGCCTGAGAAAATTAGATCATCAGAAAACCTATGACACACCTTTATCAACAAATATTTCCCACCTCAAAAGGTGTTTGAACTCAAGAACCAAATTTTACTTTTCAAGGAAGATCTCGATGAAACCTTGGCCCAATGTTGGGCAAGGTTGAATGAATTAATCAAACGGTGTCCATAAGCGAGAGTTGATCAAGATTATCATGTTTGTCTCTTCTATGAGTGTTTATCGGAGTGAACAAGAGAACACTTGGATCCTTCCGCATGGGTTGGTTCCTGCAAAAAGAACCCGAAGAAGTTAGGACTTGTTAGAGCTCTTAGAAGTACGTGAGGAGCATAGGACAGTGGATGATGGGAGGGGAACCAACCGTGTTGGGCACGGATTATATGAGGTTGATGGTGAAACATCACTCCAAGCTCAGATGGCAGCCTTTACATCAATGGCCTCCAAGATTATGATAAATCAAGTCTAACAACAAGCCCCAAAGAAAGTTTTAGTGACTGAATACTTAGAAGACATCAATGAAGAGTGCAATTTCATGAATTACCCAGCCAATAGGGTCCAATATTAGCAGGGGTGGTTGCTACAACAAGCACCATCCCTATCAAAACCAAATCTATGGAAATTCAGCCCCACCCAACCAAGGACAACAACAAGCAACCTCATCTGAAGGTGATTCTATGGAAAAAGTGAATACCATGTTTGAGCAATTGATGCAAAATCTCAACAAGGCAAATGCGATGAACGAGAATGAGCACATGGATAAAGGAAAATTGTAAAGTGTGTCATGTTTTGATTCTAAGGAGTGGCAAGCCTTTAGTTGAGGTTGAGAAAGAGAAAAAGAAGGAGGTAGAAGAGGGAGAGAAAAATAGCAAGGGGTCAAGTACTTTAAATAGTGAGAGAGTAAGCTTCGAGGAGGATTCCAGAGTCCGAAACAGTGAGAAAGGAACCCCGCCGAAATCCCAAGTCAGTGCTCAAGTACCGTACCCACAAAGACTTCAACGGAGACACGATGATGAGTACTTTGGAAAGTTTATCAAATTATTCAAGAAAATTGAAATTAATCTACCATTTTTGGAATCCATCCGAGAAATGCCAAAGGATCTCTTGACAAAGAAGAGAAGATTCATTGAGAATGAGCTAATCATCATGAAAGAAGACGCAAGCGATATAATAAAAAGGAAACTCTTAACCAAGTTAAAGGATCCCGGAAGTTTCAGTATTCCATGCGACATAAGACCATTCCATTATGATAAGGCATTATTCAACCTTGGGGCCAGCATCAACCTTATGCCTTGGTCGGTAAGCCAAAAGTTGGGTTTGGGGGAAGTTAAACCAGCCTTTATATGTTTACAATTGGTGGATCAGTCATTTACATATCCAAATGGAATCATTGAGGACGTAATTATGAAGGTGGGCAAAATTTATTTCCTGGTTGATTTCGTGGTACTCGTATGGAGGAGGATACCCGAATGCTTAGAATTTTTGGAAGACCATTCCTAGCAACCGGAAAGCTATGATTGATGTAGAAAAAGGATGCCTTCTACTCAAAGTGGTGGATGAGGAAGTTAAATTCAAGCTCGAGGATACAATGAAGGTTTCGAAAAGGGAATTGGTAGAATTCTTTGGGCTTAATCAATATGAGATCAGATAAAGAAAAAAGGTTGAATGGAATGCAAAGGTTGATAGAGAATTCAAACAGTGAAAATGGTTGAAGGCAATGGATATGCTAGATGATGAAGACTATAGTTGGAAGGAAACTTTTGGAAAAGACTCTATAGTGGATGAAGTACGTCAGGGGTCAGGGCCTTCCATCCCCTCACCGATATTATGGACAAGGAGACTCCATTAAAGAGGCACAATGAGGCAATTTGAGCAATGAGAAGGAGTGTAAAGAGCCTCTTAAGGCTAATATGGCGTTTCAGAGCCCAATTGGAGGATTTAGTCATGGTTTTAAATCTTGTCTCATCTCGGCCGGTATACCGGTCTCATCTCGGTACCGGCCATGAGACAGTATTATTTAGGCCAATCTCATCTCGGCAGACATACCGGCCTGTCTTGACTGTCTCAGCTGTCTCGGTCATCTCGCTTACCAGTGATATTGTAGAAAATGGCGGTACAACGGTAAAATGATTAATTTTAAAATGTTTAAGGGCTAAACCAATTATTCTACACAAACTCACTTATTTTTAGATGTTATTCATGTAGGGTTTCCGTGCATCAATCAGAGCACAGCGAAAGTCTTAAAAATTGAAACCTCATCAGGCTCAGCTATTGAAATAATGAAACCAGGTGTTCAGAGATTACCTCATGCCATTTTGATCCATGTGACACTGATGAGAACATGCCCGTCCTCTACGATATCCACGCTGAGTAACTTGAGAATCCATGATCTCGCTCTTACCGTCCTAGCAGTAATTCCCTTGGAGACCAGAGCCTAGAGCCAGAGTAATTCCTCCAATATTTGTATGTCGTGTATTTGACCTGAGAAGAAGCTAGATATATATTGACACATGTTGGAGGTGCCTTTACCCTTATTATTGGGTTAATTGCACCTTTAATCCTTTATCTCTATTGTCATAGTACTTAAGTGTCTAACTTTCCCAAAGTTGACACTTAAGTCACTAAACTTCTGCTCTTAGCTAAATAACTCTCAAGTTCACTCATATGCGT
>JBBYHH010524472.1:0-19416 GCA_038382905.1 Daphne laureola
AGGGATGACCGGTCATTGACCGACGCATCTCTAGTGCCGCGATGGCGGAGGCAAATCATAATCGAGATCCTAATTTTTTCATCCTTTATCTTCATCGTCTCCACCTGGAGTCCGTTGCGACGGACGGAAAGAGCGACCGCCGGCCTTGGAGCGATGATGGAACACTGCAGATGATGAAAGGGCCACCGGAGACTCGATCTGCTGGCGTGATGGTGGAGGAGCAGCGCTGGGTGTGAAGATCTCCAGCGATGGAGGATTGTCGGGTGTTCTCCGATGAGTCTGTGGTGAGGCACGATGCTTGATGAAGCGGCGATGGTGGCGGGCTCTCCAGTGAGCCGAGCCCCTCCACATTCGGTGACTGATTCGCCGCGGAGGAGCAGTGCGTGTGAAGCACGCGCCGACAAGTGCAGCCACTCTTTGATGACTCTGACGATGGTGGCGCGTGCGGCGACGACGGCGATGCGTGGAGCAACCTCCGGCGACCACTAGGTGAGAAAATTGTCATTTTTCTCATTTGTCTAAATTTCCCTAATCATTGCACTACATGAATAAATTAAAGAATCTGTTGGGGATTTCCAAATATCCGATTACTGTGATTGCAAAAATTGGGGATTTTGCAATTGTAAAATTATTTTCTAAAACAATAAGTTATGAAGAATTCTATATGTTAATCGATTGATGAAATTGTGAGATGTCGGATTAGTTATTGATTAAATGGAGATTTAATCAAGAAAATGTTGTTGGAAGTTGGAGAAAATTATTTGGGTGTAAAATTGATGAAATCCGAAAATTTAAGGATTTTTTGTAATTTTCTTGATTAATCACAAAATATGGAAAAAGTGAGCAAAATTTGTGTTTTTGCCACTTTCTGAAGTTTTGGTATCAATTTGCATATTTTGGAAAAATTTGGATGTCAATGTGCATTTTGATAAATTAAGTGGAAAAATGGTTGAATTTCTGGTGTTCTGTCAGGAGACACTTTCTAAATGTTTCTGGATATTCTGTTGTCTTTCTGTTTCAGGGGGTTGTGTGGAAATACAACCGAAATGCTACCGGAATTTCATCAGCATTATGGTTACCCCGATTCGGGAAAGTACCGAAATTCTGCGGCTTATTATTTAAGGGCAATCTGTTAATTTTGTCGCTTATGTGATTTAGGCCATTCTGTGAAGTTTTAGGTCAAGCTAGTAATTTCTGAAAAGTTTGATCTCAGTTGATAATTAATGAAGTGAATTCGGGATAAAATGCGCTAATTTAAGGTTTACGGGAAAATTTGTCACTTTCTGAAGTTTTGCGATCAAAATGTAAATTTTGGTAAAGTTAAAGTGTCTGATTATTTTAAGTGACAAATAATGTATAATTAAGCTCATTTAAGATTAAAAGTGAAAAGTTGACAACTTTTGGATAAGTTGGTCAATTTCTGAAATTCTGAGTAAAAGTGGAAAATCCTAAAGAGATTTTGTCACTTTTCATAAATTTGGGTCAAATTGAATATTTGAAAAAATTCCAGGGACTTAAGGAGTAATTTGATAAAATAAGTTAAGATAGTCCCTTTTGAAGCTAAAAGTGATTTTAGTAACACTTAAAGTGATTAAGACACTTTTTGTGTTTCTGGGGCAAAAATGAACTTTTGGATAAAGTTTAAAGTATTAGCTGTAATTATGAGAAATTACCATCAGTTAAGGATTTTAATCAAGTGATTGAGATCCTTTATGTTTCTGTGATATACAGTACCCTTCTGCTAGTTCGGGACTATGTAGGTCGGATCCGGACTTCTGGACCAGTTCGCGGCTCGGGCAGCCGCGTTAGATTCTGACAAATAAGGTAAGAGGTTTAACTTTCTTAATATGCAATGCATATTTTTGTTCATGCACATTAGGCTAGTTAAGGGTTAGTACTCGAGTCGAGGGTGGGGGCGAGTGACTCCCGGGGCTAGTCACATGGTAGGGTAACGGTTTGCAGGACATTTAGCATTTCGGCTTGTCATATCGGTGATCGACAACGGATCAAATTCTACTTTATTTGGATATAGTCACTTGGTGACTACGACAGTTTTAGGGGCCGTACACCCCTCGCTGGTACCATGCGAATTCTGACCCTTCTGTTCGGTGAGTCTAATAAGCCACCGTGGGTGCGGTCATTCTGGGATTATCTTTTATACTAGAGGTCGGGGACCATCCATACGGGACTGATCCAAATATGTCTGACGGGACTTCTGATTATTGCATATCATGTCATGTGCATTTCATATTTCTAAAATATCTAGGATTGTATATCTGCTAGTCCACTGCATACTAAGCCTTTTCTGCAGGCAAAAGGTTTTTAAATTTTTTATCCGTTATCTGTGCCTACCCCCTTACTGAGTACCTCTCGAGGACTCACTCCCCAATAAACTTATACTTTTCAAGAAAATTTGGTTGCCGACCACAAAATAGTTCTGCCAGGTCGAGGAATGTTTTGTTGTCTGTTTATTTTCTAGTCAAGTACGATTATTTCTGGACTAACGGTTTAAGGTTTCTGTTTGTTACAAACAGCAGCAGCAGCAGTATAGTATGGTATATTCTGGGCTCTGTAGGCATATGATGCATTTAGGTAACATTACATGATTTGTTGTATTCTGATATTTAAATCTGTATGGTTTATCTTTCTCGGGGATTTCTTGCTCAACAAAGAGGGCGAGACTCCTTTCTGGTGCATCTGGGTTGAGCTAAGCTCAACGTTATATCTGTTTATTTTATGATTGCGCGATTTTTGGTAAAACTGTTAATGTAGCAGGAAATTAGAAAAAAAAAGTTAAGGGCCAGGTCATTAGGACCACCAGATCAAGTTAAGTGAGTGATGCCACCGACCAACGCCTGGTCCCCCGACATCCACTTCCGCAAATAGACGCTTTCGCCGCACCAGGATCAGGGGTGGTGGTGACATCAGGGTAAATGATATGCATGAAAGGCGGAATACTTATAATTCCTTCCTTACCTTATGTCCTGCAACCAAAATATTAGCGTGTATAGTATGCAATATACGACGCAGTTCATACAACCTAGGTAATCACATGATGAATGATATGCAATGTACGCTAATGACATAAATACATAAACAGATGTCCCGGAGGACAGAAAGGATACGATTACAAATACCAACGTAGGTATAAATTCACACTTGTCCTATCGGACGCAGATCCAAATATCAACTTAGATACACATATACACATTTGTCCCATCAGACAAAGATTCAGATATCAACTTAGATACATATATACTTACTCATCCACTCGGACACAAATACATATGACGGCCCCCGAGGGTTGATTCTCAACCCGTCGGGGTTCCCACATACAAAACATATGCATGGTACCAGCGTGGGGCCTAGATTCCCCGTAACCGTCATAATCACATAATAGATCAACCATTGACTGATGCATCTAGCATCACAGAGTTGATCACCATGAACACAGAATATAGAAAAATAGAATTGATCATCAAGATCACAGAAAAACCAGAACATACAGAATTGATCATCATGATCTTAGAAATCCAAAGAAATACAAAATTGATCAGCAATTGATCATTAAATAGCTCCAAGCTTGAAAACCCTGCATACCATTTACCTTACCATATAACTAGTCACGGGAGTTACAGGGGTCCACCCTTGGCCCGAGACTAGGTTCAACTAACCCAAATTACATATAAAGCATCCCATAATGTATATTCAAGAAAGTTGAGCCCTTACCTAAAATAAACTGCAAACTTCCTGAGGCAACCGCTATCGAAAGTCTGGAAACGTTCCTGTTGGATTCCCAGCTATCCAAGATGACTCTAAACATTTACATAACAAAAGGAGTTGAATCCTCAATTCATTGGTCTAAATCCACCATTCAAAGCAACTTAGCATTTTTGTCCAATTTACCAAAAAATGACCAATCAACGGAAATGTTACTTAACATTCACTTTTCATCTAGAAAAGCGCATTTCGATTTAATTTGTCACTAATAATCAACCAAATCCTTATTCTTTGTCCAAATGTTCAATTCGGCCCTTTTTCCAAAATAGTGACAAACTTTACTAAATATTACCAAATTGCTCCCTTAGCCTTATTTTAGCTCACTTTACCCAATATTTTCCACTTGGCATCAATTAACAACAAACCTCTTTTTCAAAGCCAAATTTTGGCCAACTTACCAAAATAACCCAAAAGAGCTCTCTTTCAAAATTCAACAACACTTAGAAGCTCTAAAACATCCTTATTCCAGTTCACAACTATACTTAACAAAAATCATCAATACTTTATCAAAAAGTATCCACATAACTTTCCAACTCTTATCTTCAACCAAACTAGGTAAACTTACCTAGAAGGTTTCCTTTAATCATCCAATCAATAAATTGGGACCTCATAACCAACATTAATCAAACTCCAATTCATACTTTAGCAAAATAACAACATTGAATCATACTCCTTAAAGTTCGGCCAACTTTGCACAATTAAGGGAAATTACTCCAGTTATCCACATTTCAATTTAGAAACTCAATATCAACCTTAATTCAACATAAAACCAGCATTTATCCAAGAATACAAATTTAATTCTTTAATGCTCAATTTCGGTCCAAACTTACAAATCACCAAAGAAAGTTTCTCCAAACTTTCAACATCATTCTAAAATATCACTAATAACACTAATCCATCATCAATTCCACAATTCATCATTGATTACCAATTACTTCATAATCCCCTTAATTTCAGACCATTGAAAAAAGTACCCTAGGGGGATTTTCTTCAAACTTTAAACATCAATTTAGGATCTCCATAGCATCACTAAATTATCACAATTCAACACTTTAATAAAGAACATCAATTAATGTTCATCACTACAAAAATCGGCCTCCTCCTCATCTCATCAACCATGATGATTCAAGCTTAACTTCAAGTTTTAAATATGTTCGTAAACATCCCAATTACACTTTAGAAACACCCATTCAATTTTACCCTAACATTGTTCAAGAACACATGAACCCTAACCTCTCCAATTTCAAACAACTTGATGAATCTTGGTAGAGAAACTTAATACCACTTCAAAATACTTCAAATTCATGCTTACCTTACACAAATCTTGAAGAAACTTGATGAAGAACTTGCTCCATGATCACCCCAAGAATTAGGCCCAAACTAGAGAGAAAATGAGAGCTTGATTCAACTTCCAATCTTGTTTCTATCATGAAAATGTAATTAATTTCTTAATTCCATGAGAAAGTATGAAGATTTGGTGAAGAAATTGCAAGAACTTCCTTGGTAGAGAAGCCCTAAAATCATTGATTAGAGGGAGAGGGAAGAGAGAAGTTTTTGTGTTTAAATGAGTTTCCATCTCATTTCCTAACTTAATATTACCATTTACTTACTACCACACTTTTTATTTTCATTATTATTTCCAACCATAAACAAAATACCCTTCTTTTTACTCCACAAATCTTTACCTCTACAAAATTACATAATGATATAATAATCCTTTTCCATATCAATTGGACACATGTCCTCCACTAACTTATTATTATATCATACTTATCTTACTTCATGATATATACTTAATATCATATCATCACATATTATCCAAATAAATCCTTCCATTTTTGCGCCACAACCATATCCAAATTAATGTCAATTTTCCTCTAATTTTCCAAAATGGTAATTTTACCCCCCGAACTGAAATTTGGCAAAATAGCCCAGAACTCACCTACTAATACCAAAATATGAAATTCCATGAAACTGGACCTCTAACAATCTCCCCGGACATGGAAATTAACAAAAATCATGTTCCACACATTTTATATCAAAGTCCCGGTGATTACAGAATTTGACCTCCGGTCAACTTTATTGAAAAGTCACCATCTGTTAATGGTGACTGTAATAGAGTAGGTTCATATCAAGATATGGAGACAAGTACAAGACCTTCTTCAAGTTACTGGTCAAAGAAGGGGCCGAACCTGGAAAGATTGGGGTTACCAAGGGTGAGAAATTGAGGAAATTGCAAAAGGCAGTTCAAAGGGCCAGTTTTGTATGGAGTGCCAAATGCCAGAACACATAGAAAGATATAAAAGCATAGTTGGAAAAAATGCCAACCCTAAGACAACCCACTGAGGGCAAGCCTCTGATAATATACCTGGCCGTCATAACAAAAGTAGTAAGTTCGGTTCTTGTTTATGAGAATGAGAAAGGACATCAATGGCCAGTCTATTACGTAATCAAATCCTTTCATGGAGCTGAAGTCAGGTATCCGATGCTGCAAAAAGTAATCTACGCCCTCAACCTTGCAACCCGAAGATTATAAGCCTATTTCCTATGATACACTATATCGGTCCGAACTAACCTACCCATAAGAGATGTTATGATGAAGATAGATCATTCTGGGAGGTTGGCCAAATGGTGCATCAAGCTATCAAAGTATGAAATCATGTATGAACCAAAGAAAGCTATCAAGGCAGAGGCGTTAGCTGATTTTATAGCTGAAATCCCTTCAAATCAAATGATCAGACTCTGGAACCCTCAAATGATCCATTCTGGACTCTACACATCGATGGTGACTCCGGGGAAGAAAATCAAGGGGCAGGACTGGTGCTCCAGGGCCCCAAAGGTATGAAAGTGACACGATCTATCAAATTCACTTTCTCCGTCACAAACAAAATGGTCGAATATGAAGCCTTTATATCAGGGCTAGAGTTATCCAAGAGAACAGGTATTCGGTCACTCAAAGCATACAATGATTCTAACCTATTGGTTCAACAAATGAATGGGGAGTACGAAGTCAAAGATCCAAACCTGAAGAAATATGTGGATACTGCCAAAACACTTGTGGAAACATTCGAGCAGTTACGCCTGTAGAAGATTCCTCGGGCAATGAATGCCTAGGCAGATTTGTTCTCTAAGTCCGAGCAGTATGATGAAGAAAGAAGCCAGTCGAGTATAAATTCAATCCACTTTGTAAACATCAACCAGGGATGGCGCCTACCATATTGGAAGTACCTGATCGAATGCAAGTTATCCGAAGAGCCATCACAAGCAACAAGGATCAGAAGGCAATCAGGAAAGTTCGTAGCAATTGGGAATAAAATGTATAGGAGAGGCTTCGTCTCTCCCCTGAAAAAATACATCGGGGAAGAAGACCCTGAGGAAATCCTAACTGAAGTCCATGAAGGAACATGTGGATTACATATCAGAGCAGATGCACTGGCGGTGGTCATCCTAAGGCGAGGATACTTTTGGCCAAACATGAAAGAACAAGCCCGAAGGTTAGTTAACAAATGCCGGAAGTTCCAGGAACACACCCATATTCAAAGATTACCATTTGAACTCATGAGTTCAGTGGATTACCCAATCCCATTTTCAATATAGGGAATCGACCACATTGGAGCATTACCCATGGCACCCGGAGGCTTGAAATATTGCGTGGTCGCCGTTGATTATTTTACAAAATGGATAGAAGCTGAACCTTTGGCCAGTATCACAGCTGAAAACATACACAAGTTTATGTGGAAGAGTAACATATACAAATTCGGATGCCCGAGGGTCATTGTTCCGGACAACGGGTCCCAGTTCACTGACTTTGGTTTCCAAACCTTCGATTAATAGTTTGGCATCATGTTACACTTCACACCGGTAGCACATCCTCAGAGCAACGGACAAGTTAAAGTCTCAAATCAAACCATCAAAGAAGGGTTGAAGAAAAGATTGGGTAAATCTAAAGGCAAATGCCCCGGTGAACTCCCAAATGTCATCTGGAGTTACCAAACCACCCCTAGGAAGGCAACCAAGGAAACTCTATCACCACCACCCCCGTCCCTGGCTTGTCGGCAGAAGCGTGAGTGGTAATGGTGCGGTACGGGTGATGGCGGCGATGTCGGAATATAATCCATTTTAGGTTTGGCGGGCCCAAGACCGACCCTAAAAAAAATTTCTACTTAGTTACCTAATCTTCGTTGCTTAGTTCTAATTGATTAACGTCTTACAAGTTTTTACGATATTTCTAATTAGGTCCTAAACCTGCACCCGAAACACGTTAACGGTTTATATAGAAAATCACGTGACTAAACAACATATAACGTTGAGCTTCGCTCAACACCAGATTCTCCAGGAAGGAGCCCTGCCTATCGCACTGGGCAGGTACTCCCAAAGAAAGTAAAAATATAAAAACCATAATAAACAGCAAAACGAATAATGTTGTCTAGCTACATATGCATCCTATGCCTACAGAGCCCAAATTAAGCCATAATAGCATACTCACTATTCTTGCGTGATCGGGTCATCAAGACTCTGACGATCACAACAAGATACTGCTACTACTGCTAATCACAAACAGGAAAGTCAAACCATAATCGTGCTCACCCAAATCCATAAACACAACCATGCATCTTAATCGACACTACCCCCATATCAGAAACAGAATCATACTTCGCTACCTTAAAAGTGATAATGTACCTCTTGTAATAAAACACTATACGACCAGGCAGATCTACTCCGTAGGCCATTTACCAGGGTCTCCTGAAAAATATCAATATAATGGGGGGTGAGTCCTCGAGAGGAACTGATACAGACTGTGTACTTGGGCAAAGATATTGTCCGCTTTGGGGTATCTTCCAACCCCTTCATGATTTTGTTTCTACCTGGCACACCCACTAGGTAAAATGCATCTTTGGGTTACAGAGGCGCAGCGAGTCGCGTGTAAGCCCATCAATATTGTCCGCTTTGACTGCCCATTAGGCCTTAGGCCTGCACGGTTTTTCTTTCCCCGCAGGGAAACGTGTTTTGTAGGTAAGGAGTCTGGAATTCTTTATAAGGACCCGTTACTCACTTTAACCTTTCCATGTGGGATGACTTCACCCCCCTTCAGGGAGCTCAGCGTCCTCACTGATACCAAATTGATAGAGACCGTGTACTTGGGCCAAGATATTGTCCACTTTAGGGTATCTTCCAACCCCTTCACAGTTTTGTTTCTACCTGGGACACCCACGAGGTAAAATACATCTTTGGGTTACAAAGGCGCAGCGATCGCGTGTAAGCCCATCAATATTGTCCACTTTGGCAGCCCATTGGGCCTTAGGCCTGCACGATTTTGCTTTCCCCGCAGGGAAATGTGTCTTGTACATAAGGAGTCTTGAATCCTATATAAGGACCAGTTACTCACTCTAACCCTTCCATGTGGGATGACTCCACCCACATAGAAGGGTTAAAGTGAGTAACTGGTCTTTATATAGGATTCCAGACTCCTTACCTACAAGACGCATTTTACCTGGTAGGGGTGCCAGGTAGAAACTAAAATGTGAAGAGGTTGGAAGATACCCCAAAGTGGATAATATCTTGGCCCAAGTACATGCTCTACATCAGTTTGGTATCAGAGCCGGGGTTGTACTGGGTTCATTTGCCAGCGAGGACGTTGTGCTCCCTTGAGGGGGGTGGAGTCATCCCACATGGAATGGTTAAAGTGAGTAACTGGTCCTTATATAGGATTCCAGACTCCTTACCTACAAGACGCGTTTTACCTGGTGAGCGTGCCAAGTAGAAACAAAATCGTGAAGGGGTTGAAAGATACCCCAAAGCGGACAATATATTGGCCCAAGTACACGGTCTATATCAGTTTTGTCTAAAACATTTATACTAGAATTTTTAAAAAGTAGTGTAACTATCAATATTATGTACATGTTTGAGTCGATGGGCAAAGCCTACATAATTTTTGGAGAAAAGTGTAATGAACTTGAAATTTAAATTAATATTTATTAAAAATAATTAGAGAGAAATATTAATATGATTCATTTTTTATGGTTTTTATTTAGAAAAACACAAATTTAAAATTATCCATTTTGTCTAAAATATTTATGTTAGAATTTCTCAAAGTAGTGTAGCTTCCAATATTATGTACAAGTTTGAGCCGATGGGTATAGCCTACAAAAAATTGGGAGAAAAGTGTAATGCACTTGAAATTTAAATTAGTATTTATTAAAAACATTTAGAGATAAATATTAATATGATTCATTTTTTATAGTTTTTAATTAGAAATACCTACCTTTAAAATTGTCCATTTTGCCTAAAATATTTATGTTAGAATTTCTCCAAGTAGTGTAGCTTCCAATATTATGTGCAAGTTTGAGCCGATGAGGAAAGACTATAGCCTACAAGTTTTTTGAGAAAAGTGTAATGATCTCAAAATTTAAATTAATATTTATGAAAAACATTTAGAGACAAATGTTAATATGATTCATTTTCTATAATTTTTATTTTGAAAAACACACCCTTAAAATTGTCCATTTTACCTAAAATATTTTATTAGAATTTCTCAAAGTAGTGTAGATGTGTATATTATATGCAAGTTTGAGTCCACAGACAAAAGTTATACATAATTTTTTGAGAAAGATGTAATAAAATTGAAATTTAAATTAATATCTATGAAAAACATTTAGAGAGAAATGTTTATATGAACGTTTTTTATACTTTTTATTTTGAAAAATATCTTTCAAATGATCCATTTTATCTAAAACATTTATACTAGAAGTTTTAAAAAGTAGTGTAGCTGTCAATATTGAGTAAATTGCACCATCTATACCTAAACTATAGTCTGTGTTGCAAATCTATACCCGAACAAAATTTTGTTGCAAAAGTGACTCTAAAGTATCAGTACGTTGCAAATCTATACCTGTGATTTAACACCGTTAAAACTTAACGGAAATTCTGGTTAAAATGCTCAAATTGACACCTAGGGTTTTTGAAATTTGTAGAACACCCCTCTACTTTATAATTTTATATTTTAAGCCATTATTCTTAATTACGTGTGTAATATTTCAAAAAATCTTTTCAAATCAATAATACCAATTACAGATTGAGTCTAAAATATATATATAAAAAATATCAAATATGAAAAAAGTGTTTAAAATAATTTCAATAATAATACTTGAATAGTAATTATCAAAATAAAATGCAAGAATGAATAATACTAATTTTCTAAAAAAATCTATCATTGTGAAAGATTTGTGTATTACCTAAATAATTTAATAGCTATTGTAGATTTTTTCGAAAAATAACTATTCATTCTTACATTTATCTTTTGATAATCACTATTTTTCTCGCAATAAAAAATATATATTTTTTTAAATATTACTATTATTGATATAATTATAAACTTTTTTTTTCATTTGAATTTTTTTTGGATATTTTAGACTCACTCTACAATTTGTATTCATGATTTGAAATTATTATTTGAAATTATTATTTGAAATAATACACATGTAATTAAAAATAATCACTCAAAAAGTAAAATTATAAAGTTACATGGATGTTTAACACATTTTAAAAACTCAGATGGTCAATTTGAGCATTTTAATCACAATTTATGTTAAATTTTAACGGAAGTTAACTCGCAGGTATAGATTTGCAACATATTCATACTTTAAAGCCACTTTTGCAACAAAATTTTGTTCGGGTATAAATTTGCAACACGGACTATAATTTAGGTATAGATGGTGTAATTTACTCCATTAAAATATGGAACTTAACTTGTTAATATTTTATACATAAATATTGAAGAAGTAAAATTTTTAATTAAATGTTAAAAAGTATATACTACAACTTCAATGAGACAGAGGATAGTATTAGTAGTTACGTCTTCAATTCCGAAAAAAAGAGGATAGTAGTTTTGACCATGCATATGGATGTTATACTACAACTCCAATCATCACTGAGTATTTTTCTCTGAGAAGATATTTTTTTATGGAACTCGGAGAAGAATTTTAATTAATACTCCTTAGAAGTAATTTTAAGTAACATATAGTAGTAGTTTGTTGCGATTATTCTAAGCATTTTTTCGAAGAAACTTAGAAGGACTCTAAAATTACAAGTATGGTCTCATTAAGAGGTTTACTGAAGAGTAAAAAAGTCGATCAACATTTATCAGAGTCACATTCGTTCTTATATATATATATATAAATGTACAAAATTGAATATATCCATATGATAGCTCCTTGTGGTGTTGAGGAGAGGGATGTTGAAGAGTCACAGTTGGTGGTATGGTGGTATGTTAATGAGCTGAATGGATGGTGCATGAAGTAGTGTAGCATTGTAGGTGGTATTTATTATGTAAACGCTTGATGGAGAACAATGCTATAAAGCTCCCTAAATACTGATAGTAGCTCCAATAAAATAATGTGAATATCGTGTAAGGACTTAGGAGTTATTCGGAGGATGATAAGAGATATAAAGGGGAATGGGAGGTTTCGGCCTGGTGTATTCCTTATGAGCAATTGGTAGCTTATTTCTATAAATGTAGTTACTATGTATATATGTTTAATGATGGTTGTATGCTGTGTGAAGTTTAACTTAGTTAGCAAGAAGGATTGGAAGGTTTTTGGGAGTGGCACGGCCATGGGGCCATTTACCTCTACCATGGTCTCCCTTGATGTTATAACTGCATAACTAGGAGATCTAGGGTAGATAGAGGGGAACCATGAGTGTTAAAGAAGATAAACTTGAATGTATTGACATATAGTGTGTAAGGATGATTCGGCCTAGAGTTGGTCTTCTTGCTTTAAGAGGATATTACAGCTTGCTTATACATGACACTATCATCTGCATGACTGGGATACTTGGTGCACAACTGTCGGAGGAATCATTACTGAGGTGGAGCAACGCTGAAGCTGGAGCTGCAGCGGAGACTGAAGCTGATGAAGACAACACTATAGTTGGGAAGGTCTCCATTCGTGTCAGAGGAAAACCTCTCAGAGGAAGTTGCTCTTCCTAACAGGGGTGCAACCCACCACTGTAAGTCCCTCAATCATTCTCTCGTTCAATACTTCCTTTCTTTGTAAATTATCTTATTTATATTATTTTATTTATTGTTAATCAAATACTCACATCCCTTAATATAACTTGCAAGGAACCAGACTACGTCGAGACTAAAGAGAAGGCCGGGATGAAGATCTGAAGATGGAATGCAACAGCAGCAAGGAAGGCTCGGGGGATCATTTGACACTAATGTTGTATCTTTTAATGATGAGGCCGAAAGTGAAGTCTTTCCTTCCATGCTGGTGTGATAAATTTTATACTTGAAATTGTTGTTAATTTTGTTAGTAAACCTTAGATAGCAAAACTGTGATAATTTACGTGAAGGTAAAACATTGATTAATTTAGCTTGTTGAGATACTTTAAGCTGGTATTTTTGGTCAACAATGTTCCCTAAGTGCATTGTGAATGTTCTGTTGATAATTAAATGGCATCTAGATGTCTACCTAAAGTATTAGTCTCAGTTAGTCTTGTTGTTAATAAACTGTTAATAGATTGTTAGTGAGTCTCAAGTTAGCAAATGGTTAGAATTATGCAAGCTAGGAAGATACTCCCTCTGTCACCACCACCTCTGTCCTCGGCTACATCAGCGAAAGCGTGAGCGGTATCGGTACAGTGGCGGGTGATGGTGGCGACGTTGATGTTAAGGGTTTTTGCTTACTCTTTCGGTGTGGTTTATCTAAAGTGAAGCACATGCAAACACTAACAGTTAAATATATTTATAAATATCTCATTAACCTTAATTTTGTCTTATCATAGTATTGTGACTCTAAATGAGGGATCGAACCCAAGAGAATCAAGCATTTAGAATTTAATAGTAAATTACTCATACACAAGTTATGCATGAATGAAGCATGGATAGTGATAAGAGGCAGAATCATGGATGAATGATGAGTTATGCAGAAAAGATGTGCAAATTGTAGGATGTGCAAATTGTAAGGTGATGGATCATGGAGGGGCAAAGTAGCATCATCTATGGATTGGTGATCCTGGGCTCTGATAGTACTACATTGCGTCCTAAGTAACATGCATGTGCAACTAATAGAAGTGTCCTAGAAGTATGGATTATCTCTAATGTCACTCGCCGACGACCGAGGTCATCTCTGACTCTCAGTGATCGTCCAGATCTCTAAGATCGAATTATAGGGTATCCTAAGGTTAAACTACACATTACTAACTATCACCAGTTTCTACAAGACATTAAAACGTAACTGACCTACTCATTTAATTAATCTAAGCGAGGAAGCATGCAATAAATCTCCAATTACTACCTAGTGAGGTGAGTTACTATTCTCGTCCCGCTCCCCTCTCGGGCACTGCGGTCCGCTGCTCGAAAGGAGGGTTCAAGTCCTGGCCACTCTCGTGGTCCAGGAATGAACTTCCCAAAGCTTTATAGTGCCTAACTTATTCACCAATAGACACTTACTTAGGTCATCTCAGATTCTAAGAAAGGCTACCAATCGGTCTTAGGGATAAGTCGATCGAGGCCCTCTCAGAGTCCCGATCGAACTCCTAAGTTGCATGCAAGTGCTAGAGTTCAACAAGCATTCATGATAACTATAACACATGTGCGAAACCCAAAATCTACAATTTATTTACTAAAATATAGACATGCTAAAATATATACAAGTCCTATCATACTCTACTATTTACTAAAATATAGACATGCTAGAAAATAATAGCACTTAAAGAAATAATTAAAGAGTAAGAGTTAGAATTCACCCGGAAATCGCTTTTCCATAGATTAGCCTTTCAGCCCCTCTGAAATGATGGCCGAAGGACTAAAAAGCCCTTAACTCTAGAAACTAATTCAAACTATTAGGTATAAACTCTAGGAGAGCAATCCCTTAAAAATTGTTGAACATTAGGTTATGAGCCCAACACTCATATATATAGAAAAACCTAAAGACTAAAAAGCTCCTAACCTAAAATTACATCTAACTAAGTAGGAAGGGGTAAAATAGGTAGTTCAGGGTAGATTAAACGGATAAATAAATAAAAATTCAATAAAACCCGGAGGTGTCAGAATTCTCGTAGTGCATGGAACCGGTACACGCCGCCATGATGCACCAAAATGGTACCGGGAATGTGCATGGCACGGTTTAGGCACGCCCTCGTGGCGCATGAAGCGGCGCTGGTGATGTGCGTGGCGCAGGAGAATGACGCCTCCGTGGTGGATGAAAACGGCACCGACTTTGTGGATGGCGCGGGAGAATGGTGCCACCACGGCGGAGGAGAATGGCACCGGGGCTTGGAGGTTGGCGCTAGGTGCTGGGCGTGGCGTATGAAGGTTGCATCATCTTGGCGCATGGAAGTGGTGCCATGCCCTATTTGCACCCCTAATTGCTCCATTTGCATTTTGCTCCTTAATCTTTCTTCTTGGTGCAATTAGGTCCTCCTGAGATTATCTGACGCTTGATATCCTTTTCGTTTTGTGTTATATTTGAGCGCGTTGAGCTCCTTTTCACCTTCAAATATACGCACCTACAAATCTTCAGAATTCATAAGCAAAGTGCGCATTTAACAATAAACGCAGGCAATATCGATGGATTTCATGCTCTAAACATGGCGGAAAAGTGTACATTTTGTACATTGATCGAATAGACAGAGGAAAATGGACCAAATTTATGAAAATCAAGACCTTGGACGTGGGACGATAATGGAGGAAGCGCGGAAGAGTCTCGATCCAAAGAGAAGAGTAGCTTGTCTAAATTTAGTAGGAAGAAGACTGTGCACTGATGTGTGAGCTACACCCAACGCATAGAGGAGATCTATTCCAAAGTTAAGGTCTATGCACTAGGGTGTGTGCTACAGATAGTGTACACAAAGGAGATTTGGAGCAGAGGTGCGAGCACTTGAAGAGGTGATATGCGTTGAGTTATGAGTCACGTTGTGCATTGAACCTCAGCGCACACATGAAAAAAAAAAGGTTATGCACTGGAATACGAACAAGGTATGCTTTGTACGTGCAAGTCCTGAAGGAAAAATGGCCAGAGAAGGAAAATGACCACATTGTGAATAGTGTTGTCCTTTGCACACAACCGATAACACCAGTAAATCATTTCAGGCCTTGTCACTTTCCAGCCTTTTCAAACACCTTTTTTGGGACATTATTACTCTCAAGTAGTTAAATAAAGTTTCCTAATATGTCTAAGGGAAGTTTGGGATCTTAGTTTAGTATAAATAGACCTTTTAGGGTAAGTTTGTAGGTCAGTTATGTTGATTTCGGGATTGCAGCCACTTTGAGAATTTGTTACTCATCACCTAGGGTTTTGTGCTCTTCTTGTTGCTTGAGTAAAACTTCTTCGATGTGGATTGCTTGAAGACTTCTATCATAGTGGTTTTCTCTTCCATTTCTTTACTTTTTACTTGTTTATGTTTTCTCTTATGCTGTGTGTTATTGACAGCATGAGCGTGAGTGAGTAGTTTCCTATTCTCCTAGGGTTTACTCTTCTTAGGGGTAAAGTTATGAGTAAGCATGCTTAGAGTGATCTAGGTATCAAAATTCTATGATAAATCATGTTAGGGTTAGTGTTGGAAGGGCCCTCTAGCACATACACCCACTTAGGTGTTTGATTGAATGCCTGAGAAGAACACAATCAACATAGACCTCGAATGTTCGATTGGTTTCCTGTTTCCGAGTTAGAGATAACCATAGATTATATCAGTAGAGAAAGTTTAGCGCGATAAATAGTCATAGGTGATCGCCTTATACCTCGAGAGATGCTAGAATCACCTTAGAAGAGATGGTGATCATCACTCTGACAGGAGGATGATCCAATGTTGGATACTCATCCTTAGACACGTATGATACTTATATCGGACCCCTAAAAGTGCATGTAAACCCGATGAGATCTTTTAGACATAGTTTATACCCCAATTCTCATTTACTTCTGTGTTTGCCTACTATTCTGATCAAATCTTGCTTGCTGTTAATTTCACTATTTGATCGCATTTCACTTCAACTCTCTATTTTTGTCACTTCACATAGCAATTTTAACACATTCATCATCACACACACTAAAACACTTGTCTCTTAGGTTCGATACCCTTTCTTATAAGCCACTAGGTACAATACGATCCTTATACTTGGGGCTTTAAGAGAGGTTTATAAATAGTAAAACTTGAGTAAAAGAGATTGAAAAAGAATGTACAACTAAGCTCTCAACAATACTTAGGCTTATTAACTAAACTAGCAAGAGCAGAAAATGATTCATTTAAGCATTATGATCGAGTCCACATATAAAGAAATTAGAAAAACAAATAATCAATAAGATATATCTAAAAATATATCTACAAGCTAAATAGATTAGAGACTTCCAGTTACAAAAATCTATATAGCAACAACAAAATCAAATCAACTAACCATCTTTAAGCGTCATGCCAACTCAAAATCACAATTAACACATGCATCCTCCAAAGGTTAGAAATACTCCCTCAAAGAATGACCGAACCCTATCGTTAAAACTCTCTTCATTTGAGCTATCTTCCAATCTCTAGCTCTGATTCGGATCTGTCAACAACTTGCAATGGCAATGATCTCGCTCCACCTGGATCGAGTTTTCCACACTAGGCTCACCTTCTCATCCTTGTTTCGTCATTCTTAGAATGATGTCACTACTTCAATTCCTCTCTATCGTTTGTATAGTTGCTGGTGATGAATCATTGAACCTGCCCACCAAGCTCTCTCATGAAACCCATAATCAATATTCTGAAATCAGGCGTCAAATTGAAATAATCATTGCTAGACTTCATAGATATCTATCTGAACAAACAATTGATTAAACTTAAAATGAAAGTGGAAAGCTTAAGAGATATTCAGTTGACGGAAAAGGAGGCCACAAATGGAAAAAGAGCAGAGGTGGATGATGAGAACATGTAGAGTTAGGGAAGAGGAGGCCGAGAATGGTGTTATATTTATAATTGATGGAATCTTCAACCGATCTCATTCGATCAACTCCACCACAATGATAAGTGCTCTAACAATGTGAATATTCTGGAGGTGGAGAAGTTGAACTAGCATCTAGCACAGTATGGCATCCTAGGGAAGAAGTAAGAAGCATAGTTGATCCTAGAGTGGCGTCCTTATTATTTTACTTTAACTGCTTGGGTTTGGGTCTTGCGTGGTATGATAACATTTGTGTTAAAATTAGCATAAAAAACGTCACTAGAAACATTTTTTGTTGTAGTGTTTGACAATGAAGTTCAAATCATGGTTTTTGACAATTAAGCTAAAGAGTTCACCTCAATAATTTACTTTTAGGTGAGAAATCTCTAACATGTCATGCGTAGCCTTTTACTTGAGATGATCACTATTTTGAAATCATAACTTTCAGGTACACTCAACACTTGGCTTTTGAAGGATCACTTTGTTGTCTCTCTATGTGTTTTGATGATTCCAAAACATCAAGTTCTTAAGTGAAATTTTTTGATAAGTTGAAGGACATGTTTGGCAAAATGTTTATCTCAGTTTGAACATCAAATTTATTGGGACATAATTGAAAATATTCAAAAACAGCAAGAAGTTTCATGTTATTTGATGATTTCTTATTAATCTCGTATATATGTGTTTTGATTCAAATTTCATGATTACTGTGGACTTGTTTCTTAGCCACATTCATAGGTATTTGAATACCAAAATGCGAGGAATCAATGGATATTCAACTCAGATGCTTTTGAACGTGAATCATCAAGTTATGGTAAGATTATAATCAAATTAAAGCAAGAAAGGAAATAAATCAAGACAGCTATTGATGGCACTCTGCATCAATGTGTTGATGGGAATTGATCAAGTAGAAAAACACCAAGGTCTATTCCACTTTCAAAATCAATGTCATCCTCAAACATTCAAGAGGGAGATATTTATGTACATTACAGATGATCAAGAACAAGAGATCATTGAAGGAGTATGGAGAAAATCATCAAAGTTCTTGAAGTAAGTCTTCATCAACGTGTTGATGGTGAAGGAAGAACATGCCAAGTTTTATCCAACGACTATTTGAGTCTCTCTAATAGATCAAAAGCATTCAAAATGGAAATAAATTTGAAGATCTCATC
The DNA here is from genome assembly GCA_038382905.1 of Daphne laureola. Lineage (NCBI taxonomy): Eukaryota > Viridiplantae > Streptophyta > Magnoliopsida > Malvales > Thymelaeaceae > Daphne > Daphne laureola. The sequence goes on from JBBYHH010524472.1 coordinate 18,865, forward strand.
TCTAATGGATACTACAACATTCAGAGATGCTCATATACATTACAAGCACCATCAAGCCTATAGATCATTTTGAAGAAGATATCTAACACAATGTATATTGTACATAACCTATACTCAAGAAATCATCATACATTACTCTAAACACTTCAGATATACATGCCAAAGCTTTGCTCATCAAAGATTGATCCTCTAAAGCTTTTATCATCTTTTGAAAAAATGTTTTCAAGAAAAGCGTTTCGGTTTCAAACTTTTTTTTGTAAGGTCTTTTCTTTTAATCTTTCAAAAATCAACTTCAACATTTAGTGTTCAAAGACTATGTCACCACCCCCACCGTACACGGCCAGATGGAAGCGGACGCTGGACCGGGTGGCCGGCGGTGACTAAACGCTCTTCCTTATACGTAGCTAGCTCGAGGGGATGTTAACTTATCTCAACCCTCGGCTCAAACACTTACTTAGGATCGCCGTCCGTACTTATTTTTTTCTTTTCTTCTTTACTGAATTTTCGGCAGCATTTCGCTGCTATCCTGCAAATCAGACAGTCCTGTATATA
>JBBYHH010524473.1:0-10975 GCA_038382905.1 Daphne laureola
CGTCGGAGAGCGCGGCGGTGCAATCGGGAAGAAGCTCAAGCGACAGCGAGTCAGGCTCCGACGGCGGCGAAGCGGAAGGAGTGTTGGAACGCGACCGATGATGATGATGATGATGATGATGATGATGATGCATCTGTAAAATTGCATGCCTCAAAGATTGTTCACGGAACCAATTATCCGGGAGGCTGTGACTGTGAGCCCTTGATTTCTTGGTGGTGGGTGGCCTTGGATTAGGGTTAGGGTTAAAGTTGCAGTCAGGCGAATGCGACATTTTGGCTGGACTTGGGTGGTTCTTGATTCTTTGGGTCAAATCAAAACCCCACAACAAGACAACCCCACAAAACAAGTTTTCTTCTTTCCTCTCTTTTTAATGGCGGCCCTCTGCGACTGTAAATTTCTTCTTCTACTGGTGGTTGCTGGATATTTCTCTCCGGTTTTGTTGTTTCCAAGTTTGCATTTTCCATCTCCAAGTACTTTTCTCGAAAACAAACTTACCTCTTAATAAAACTGGTTTGATTCGTTGGTTTTTCAAGATGAGTTTAGTTTAGTTTAATGATACGGCTTGTTGTTAAGTAGTACTTATCTCCAACTAATCACAAAAATAAGCATAATTTAAAAATGTCTTATCTCCAACTCGTTAACGTTGTTCCCGAAATTGCTTCGAAATCGTTACTAACTGGGTCTTCACGTGGCGAAGTAACGCCGTTAAAACTTTTCTTTTTAATATTTTCCTTCGGAAATAAATGGAAAATGACATAGACCCTCTAAGGTTTAGTAAATCTTTCAATTTGCCTCATCTACTTTTAAAAGTCAATTACCCTTATGAGCTATAGTAAAATTATCGGTTAGTCGGTTACCCCTTAACCGTTTATGATGTTAATTGATTATTATAGATTTTAAGAAAAATTACACTAATTATACTAAAAATAGTTAAGAGACAACCTAAAGTCATATGTATCGCGGTGGCATAGGCTCGCCTGTTTCGCTGTAGCATGACCTCGTTCACATCGGTGACAATGACGGTTAACAATGTGACCAGTTGCGAAGGGAGAAAAGAGAGAAAAAAATGAAGTTTAAATGTTGGGATTAGAAATACTAATGCCAATATGGATAATTAACTTTAAATTTCTTGACGCCACAAACAATCAATCAATGAAATAGTAAAAATGAAGATTCATCAACCTTTAATGGGTTTTGCAAGTTACCAGAATGATCCAAACATTTTACTCCTCCCTTTAAATTAAGGTTATAATAATTAAAGATCAGATTTTTAAAGACTCAAAACTATGTTTTTCATCATTATTTTCTCAAATATAACACGTAATGAATATCAAATTAACATACGATAGGATAACCACAACTATTAAAGATGTTCAAATTTGATTGCGCTCTCAAATTTGATATTCGCACTTTTTACATTTTCACCAAGTTACCCTATATTCCCCTTAAACATATTTCACATCAATCACCACTAAAATCACCACCAAGAAGTTAATTTCAAGACACTAAATATTTCCACCCTACACAATCATGTAATTTCTATCCTACGAAGTCTTGTGCTTTGAATGATTGAACATGTTGAACTGCAAACGCTTTGTAACGAGGTTTAAGGTTAAAAACCTCTGTGGGAATAGCTGTAAATTTTTTTGATAATTTTTCAATAATCAATACTCCCTCTGTATCTCATTAATTGTCTCATTTGTTTTACATATTTCAAGGTTTAATATTTAACTCAGATTTTTATAAAGATAAATAGTAAAAAAAAAATAAAAAAAAATCTATTTAAAAACTTTATATTACAAATTATGATATACATATAAATTATTTAATTTTACATGTTTGAATTTTCATAAATAAAATTATAGATTAAATATTACAAAACAACCAAAACAACTGAGATAATTAATGAGGTACAGACAAAGTATTAAATAACTACAATTAATCATGAAAAATTACTTATAAATAATTTTTTAAAACATAAAACTACTTTTAAAAAATTGTTACAATCTGCACCCCTAAATATAAAAAAAATCAAGATTAATAAGACAAAACGTTGTGCATGAAAGCATTTTTCAAAAAAAAAAAAAAGGTTCAGTTCGTAAAAACCCTAACTCTTGTCGCTTCCCAAACTTTATTTCATCAATATTACAGCATAGAATTCAAAATCTGTAATCTCCATTACATGTGCTAACATCCACTATCACTCAAAATTAACAAATTAATAAGCTGTAGGTTAGGACAGCAGCTCCCCCAAGTGGTATCGCATGAATCAGTCTCATTCATAGAAATTCCTCCTTTTGAAGTTCGTATGAGTAGAAGTGAAACCATGGCATACAAGAGTGCACTTGACTGCAAACATTGAATTTATCTACTCGTTTGCAACTGTCCTAGATTTTACTTTTTTTTTTTTTTTTTTTTAATAGAAGCTACACAATATCAGCTATTTACAGTAAAAATTACTGACACCCAAATTTCAAAAATAAACTAATAATATCAACAAGAGCAAGAAGAAAACGACCTATGTTTAACATATTTCTCCCTCTTCTCCCTCTGTTGATTCAATCATCTCCTCATCCTCCTCCCCTAATATGTCATATTTAAAATATAAACCAAACTGCTCCAATGGGTTGGAAGGGCTGCAGCTGCTTAGAATCTCCAGTTCTTTGAGAATGTCAGCATTCTGTTCAATCTCAACTGTTTTCTCCATCTGAAACCATTATGTAAAACCAAAACGGTACAGCTGAGCCGAATATACTTTACCATGAGTTATTCAGAAGAATTTTGGACTTTTAAGTTCTTTTACACTTCCAATATACGCTTTAAAAGAACACAGAAATATTTAGTATCGGATTCACCTTTTGCAGTGCAATTCGAGCAGCCTCTCTTTCCCTCTCACGCTGCTCTCTCGATTCAATCTCCGCCTTCCTTCGTGCAGCAGCCTCTGCAGCTCGTATTTGGGCTTCAATTCTGGATTTCTCTGCAAAAAGAACGGAAAAAAAAGAAACCAATTTATTAACACACAAGCAAACGTAAAATATAAACACACATAGTATCGGCCTTAGTATGCTCAGTGTGTATTGGATTCAAACTAACATCTATAATAAAACGCTAATTTAATCATGTGAAGAGAAGCAGGGCATATTCACCTTCTCAATTTTGGAGCTAATACAACACACTACACCTTCCTCCCATGTATAAGTATAAAATAACAATTCAACCAAAACTTCACTAGCTGTCTTGATTTTATGTTTAAATAATAGATAACTTCAACTATGTATAGCTTGGATGTATGTCCACTCATAAAAACCTCTCAACATCTAAGAAAAGAGAGATGCTAAATACAGAAACCTAAAGAACCCAGTCTACAAGACACAGATGACTGCAGGCAACTTTCTTAAATTTTAAGCATGTAGTAACATTTCGATGATGTCAATTTATAGAATCATTCATTACTATACAGATCTGTCATTGTAGGAATTTTTGCAAGTGACAAGTGGAATGAATTCCAGCAATAGAGTATCCTAAAATCACCCTTCGAGCTGCAACTACAAGCAAATTTACCCTTTTGAGTAGCATATACATAAAAAATTGAAGATTCAAAAGACACAGCAAAAATCACAATAGATGTCTTAGTATAAGTAATACCTTCAAGCTGCCTTCTTTCCAATCTTTCCTTCTCTTGCTGCATTCTCAGAGGGTCAACTTTGTCACCCTACATGGCACAATCAGATTCTTAAAAGCATTATCCTTAATATAGAAAGAAGTTCTCGGACTCAACTATCTCTACATTTTCCAAAGTCTAAGGTCAAACTAGTTTATAAAATCATGACTCGTGGCTTCTCCTTCATTGACTCAAAGAATAGACCAAGGAAAACCTACCTGATCAAGAAGCGTCTTTTGTTGTGCTTTGATAATGGTGTCTGCATAGCGACGTTTCAGTATTGCTGCTCTAAGAGCCTTCTTTGGGGACAGATGCACATCCAAAACTTGGGTTGTTAATCCTATATCCCCATTCACGAAAACATAAATTTAACATGCTTACGTTATTAAGGTAAATGCGAAATCTGTCAAACATAACTTTGCATGCGAAATGACAAAGGAGAGGGGAACACACTAGTTCATACTGAATTACAGATGATACAAGCTAGAAACATAGCTGTCAGAAAACTCACCCTCCATGCATGAAGCATCGTCTGCAGGTGTTAAAGAATGTGATCTAGGACAAGCAGTTCCATCATCGGAAGCACTACCAGCCCCTTCATAATGATTTTCCAGATCAAATACCATATCTCAGATATTCTTAATGGTCATCATATTGCAAACGAAATGCCACAACTTAAATTACTCCCTCACCATCCGAATCTGGATCTGATTTGCTCATATGTGATGTAATAGTGCTTCTTGCCTGGGAATCCTAGATAAATTGCAAACACTCATTAAGCCATTCTGTCACCAACAAAGCTAACATAATATATTACATACCAGCTTTGAAGCATCAGGACACATCCGATCCAGTGACCTCTCTGTAGTGATATCTACGCAATAAAAACCAAATACATTAGCTTTAAGTACAAGGCAAAATTAGATATGTCCATAACCTTCAGAATACACCAGAGTCCCAACAATGTCATAATGTCAATCAGTATCACTGGGAAGGGAAGATCAACCCACCACTGGAAGACGCGTTGTAAGAATCACTTGAAACACTACATTGGCAGTTGATTTTGGCACAAACACCGCATCTAAAAGAAACTGCACTTGATGGTACAGCACTAGTACCATGACCAAAACTCTGACCATCATTACTGGTGCCTATAAGAGAGTAATAAATTAGATATTAGCTCCTGCAGAGACCCATTACGTAGTAGATGCGAAATCTGCCAAAACAACATAACTTCGCATATGAGATGACAAAGGAGTGGGAACCACATTTTTTTTTTAAGGCAGGTGGGAACCACACTAGTTCATACTGAATTACAGATGATACAATGTAGAAGCATAGCTGTCAGAAAACTCTGACCATCACCACTGGTGGCTATAAGATAATACGAGTAGTACATTAGAAATAAGCTCCTACAAGGGCACCTTATACCTTTCTGAAAATTCTTGATTGGTGCATTGCTTTTGCAGTTTCTTGCCGCCTCTGAAGTCTCAGCCTACAATTAACAAGTAAAAAGCTAAGCACCAGAGCAATGCAACTCTAATTAGCAGATAAATACTTCTAATGTGCTAGAGAAGTGACTTGACAACTAGAGAACTAATGAAGTAAAAAGTACGCAAATACAAATAACAGAAAAGGGGTATAATCATTTAGACTAAACTACATAAAGAACAGTTGTACACCAAATAGCATTTACCTTAAGTACTAAAAGTTAATGTTTCACTTGTTCAAGAAAAAAAAAAGTTATTGTTTCACCTTTACAACTGCACAAAGTATGGAGTAATCAATCCCAGTAACTATCACAGACCACATTTTACAAATGAAAGAGCACACCAGAACACTTACCCTCATCTCTTTTCCATGAAAATGCACACGGTTGTGATCTCCCTCAGAATGCATTCCTTTTCGTGGCAATGAGACACTACGGATTAGGGGGATTTTAGTAGCACTTTTGCTTGTCCCAACACCTTTCTTTAACAGCACAGTCAAAGTTCTGGCCTGCCCAACCTTTGGTCTCTCAGTGTTTAGTGTCTCAACTAGTGATTTCCATCTCACCTCAAATAACTCATTTAGATTTTCCGCATATTCATGAATAGGGTTGGATGGAGGGTTATATAAAATTGCATTGGCAAAAGTCAACCTAACATCAGCTGCAAAATCCTCAGAGCTACTATAAGCATTCTTCTGTAGTTTGTACTTGACTGTACCCAAATCCATGGGAGTTTTAATAACATCAAAATAGTCTGGGATATTCAATTTTGCAGGATCAACAGGTTCGCTGAAAATCCAGCCAATTGGAGGTTTCATTAGTTCTTTCAAAAGAACAGAACATTTCTGGCTCATGCTGCGATCCATCTTCTTCCTCTTCTCTTCAGGACCTTCTAATTCTCCTGGCCTGCGCTTTTTCAAACTCAATGCTGACAAATCGTTTTGGTTCTGAGAAGCACACAACACTTTGGCATCAAAAGACTTACTAAAGCCTTTCTGCAATTTTCTTTTTCCCAAGTGATCATCATTATGCACAAGCTTATTATTTCCCCATTCATCCCGCACTACATTGGAACCAAGTTCACATGGTTGAGCACTTGATAGATCTTCTAGCCTCTGCCCGTTAAACTTAATCTTCAGCCTTGCAGTTGTAGGCTTGGACAGGATAGCTTCAGTTGCAATCATGGTGTGTACTCCGCAACCACAAAGGCAGGTGTGCAACCCTATGTGCTGGGATAAAGCAGTCGCACAACTCTCTATTTCAGAGAGAGCATGCATGAACAGTGCTCTCCAAGTGCCAACAAACTGTACCAAAACCTGTGGAAAATAGTGCAGTAGGTACAACGTCATAATTTTATTCCAAATAATTAATTAAACCATGATTCATATTCGCAGTCTCTCAAGCATATTATTAAATGGAATAGCTAGTGCATGTTACCAGCAAATATTGTACTACTAAACTACGTTTATCTTTTATTGTTGTGGCCATGAAAACCATTTCAGAGATGGACAAAACATGTCTAAGCTGTGGAGAGTACTTTTAACAGTAGTGGGTATTGGGAAGGTAGAAGTTAAAATCTTAAGGGCCTATTCTTAATCCTGCTTTACTCCATGGATTAATTCATTGGATTATGCAGATACTATGATTAAAAAATTACAATTCCTACTTGAATTAAGTGAATTTGTTATCTTTTAACATATATTTGTCCAATTCTATGATGATTTTAACTAATTCTTCATATATGTAAATAAGCCATGGATTAATGCACGGCTTATCACAAACCAAATAGGTTCTAATACTAAAGTATATAATGCTTACCCTCTGAACATGCTATTCTAATGTCCAAATTCAAGAACCTATACTGGCAGTGTGAAGCTATAGTATAGGGTACAAACGTGTTTGCATGTTTTTTCCACTTTCCTCAAAGGTTCTAATACTAAAGTATATAATGTTTTCCTACTTACCCTCTGAACATGCTATTCTAATGTCCAAATTTACGAACATATACTGGCAGTGTGAAGCTGTAGTATAGGGTACTAACGTGTTTGCATGTTTTTTCCACTTTCCTCAAAGGTGAACCAGTGGAAGACTAGAAATAATTACAGCACAAGAATATTCAACATTAATGTTAAATTCAGGAATACAAAAATTCACTTGACTAACACAAATTCATTCTCAAACATCGATCCAATGGATATCACGCAAAACTCTAAACAGATCAATGAAATAATTTAAGAAAGAACGCTTGAATTAGAAGCTTGTTCAAACCTAAAAACATATTGTCGACTCCGATTTTCTTCATGAAGCAGAGAGAGGTCTCGATAGGTTTTTTGCATAAATTCATGGCGTTAACTAATTTTAGGCATTAAATTTACACTATAATTTCACAACCGACTCACATAGTTTGCATTAAACTGGCACTATGAAGATGGGAATAGCGAGGGTATCACCCTAGATCTGACCGAAAACAGCAAATTCAGAAGAAGTGAAATTCAGAATCCTCTTTCCCAAAAGTAAAAAGCCGAGAAGAGCCCAGATGCGTAAACAAGAGCAAAAATAGAAATTTACAAGCATACCAGCAGAATTCAGAAAGCAGCAATCGAACCACCGAGGAGAAGGTGCCCCCTCCAGATCGGAGAAACGAAGCGCGAGAGAAGCGAATGACGCCCTAGCCAAGATGCAGAACAAGGAAGAACAAGATAAGCAATACAAATCTAGGGCTTTTCTCAACTAAAGTGGCGAAGAAGTGTGACAATTCCGACTAGGGTTTTATCTCTCTTCGATTCGCAACCGACTTTCCATCGTTGACGATGACAAGCTTTTTTATTGCTGTTTCCGCAGGGGCTTAAACCCTACACTGGTCCCTCTATGTTTCCTCTCGTCCGAGTTAGACCCTCTACTCTATCTCAGTGTGTTTGACAACAACCTTTTAAAAGTAATTTTTTCGTTTTGAAAGATAGCTTTTCACGATTAGTTCTAACTGTTTAATCTTGATCATTAAAAAATTAGTCAAAATACTACAGTTATTTGAAACAATTATTATCAAACGAGGCTATTATCTAATAATAGCTTTTAGTGTTAGAAGTTTGGAGAAACTCTCTTGGATCCGTTTGAGAAATAACTGTTTCAATTAGCTATAGCGTTTTTGATAATTTTTTAATGGTTGAGATCCAAACAGCTACAACTAATCTTGAAAAGCTACCGTTGATAGATTTTTTAAAATGCAAACAGCTACTTGAAAAAATTGTTGCCAAACACACACTTCCGTTTGGGAAATAGCTATTTCAATTAGCTGTAGCGTTTTAGATAAATTTTTAATAGTTGAGATCGAAACAATTACAACTAATCTTGAAAAACTATCTTTGATAGCTTTTTCAAAATGCAAACAATTACTTAAAAAAGGTGTTTCGAAACACACACTTAATTGTTCAGAAATTGTCTCACTCTCCGACGCTAATCCGAAATGCTCTTCCTAAATGAACCAATGGTTTAACATTTGGTTTTTACTCCCTATTATGTGATAATGGTAGAAAATAACATATGCATTGTTTATTTTTGTTTCTTTGTAATGAAATTTGATGTCCGATAAACAAAAAAATGAATAAGATATGAAGCGCGTTTGATATTCTGAGCTTGTTGTTCATCAATTATGGGTTTGAATATGAATTTGTTGTGAAAATTGTTCATGATATAAGTTTTATAAGACTCCTACCCGCCGTCTAGATCTTCTCCTTAGGTAACTATTTTCAATGTAGTCTCGTCATTTTAGGCGATTATTTTCATTTCCACACCGCTCTGTTGTTGTTCTCATCGCCACTCCTCATGGCAATCAACTCTCTAGAGACTCGTCTCACTAGGATGGCTTTATCAGTGGAGGAGGATGTTGAAATAGTTACCAGATACTCTTATATTGCCTACATATCGCAAATCGGTATGTGCGTACCAATACACAATGCGTGGGCGTACGGATACGTTAAGGTGCGCGAATGGTACATGGAATCAAACGAATCTGTTGCCGTCGGCCGCTTGTGAAAGAGGAAGCGGTGGGTCATCTCCGGAAAAGAAGGCAGGAGTTGGAGTCGCCTGATCTAACCTCAAACTGGAAGTGGAAGAAGCATCATGCACTGTCAGAGACGGAGGTGATGAAAGCTTTTTTTTCTTCTATTTTTTTTAATTGCCGCATGCGAATCTTATTTAGAATTTTGGAGCATTTAATGGTTAGTAGACAGGGGCATATGGGCTGGGCACAAGTTTTTATATCAGTCAAAACTCAAAAGACTTCTAAATCAAAGAGAGTATTCAATATTGGTTTAAATTTATGAAAATATTTACTATTTTATCTCTGAAAAATTAATTCATTTGTTTTATTATTTTCAAAGTATTTAATTTATGATTTATTTTTATAAATATTTTGACATATAAAGTTAAATTATTTATGTGTATCATAATTTACAACACATCCTTTCCAAATATATATTTTTTGAATTTTTTCTTCACTATTTATCTTAGAAAAATTTGAGTCAAACACTGCTACACAGAGCATGAAAGTAAAATGAATCAACTTTTTGAGGTCGAAGAGAGTAATTATTTGAGTATCGTACCAAATTTTAATTAAAAAAGTAATAATAAATAAACGAATTAGAAAAACGTATCGAATTGTCTAACGTATCATCTCAGACTACCCTAACGAATCCGACTCTTCTATAATTGACGAATCGCGTATCCGTACCCGTACCCGTACCGCGTATCGGAACGTACTAAGTATCTGTTAACTATTAGTTAATGTCTCCACTATGGTTGCTTGTCCAATCAGAAGCACTAAGCCTCGCAGCCAAAATCTTCACGGCAATGTGGTGAAGGCTTAATACCTTGTGTCCGTGATGCGAGCTGTATGGCGGGGTGGAGAGTTTTGTGTTCGTGGCCGTCAAGGCTCGGGCAATTTCCAGGACAATCTGTTCTTCTTAGACTTTGAGAAGAAGGATCCTGGAGGTGGTCATGAGACCGAGATCATGGACTTTCGGCAATTGCTTGATTGTGTTCTGTTGAATTCAACTTAGTGATCGAATTACTTCACTGTTGTTCAATGTTGTGGACTTCTAGATCCATGTTTCAGATTTAGGTATTGCATGGGCATCAAAGGAGATGCGATAAGTGTTGCGAAAGGTGCTGGGATTAGTTAAGGATGTGGAATGGGAAGGTTCCAGACGCTCTGTTTGCGAGTGTCAGTGGATATTTTGAATTCGTTGCACCGTGAAGTCTCAACACGTAGTCATATGAAACGTGAGTGTATGGAAGAAGCAAAGGGTCAAAAGGGGAATGAGTTCCAGTATGGGTCATGGATTCGCTATCAAAATGCTTTGAGGGATAAGCTGAGTAGCTCTAGTGGGGATCCCTTGCCCCTGTTGCATTTGGAGAAGGTTGTCTTTGTAGAGGAGGAGCAGAAACCGAAGGGTACCCCTGTTTTGTGAAGATTTCAGGATGTTAATAACTGTTGGAATTCTTGGCGCACCAAGAGATTTTGAGATAGTACTTGAGCTCATGGAGCTAATCTTGAGCTTATAGGAAGCTATATGTATCTCACTTAAGCTCAACCCAGCTAGGAGTAGCTGGACTTAGCTCACCTTAGCTTGAGGGCAGCTAGAAGTAGTGACCCTCAGCTCATCTCACGTTAGTTTAGCTAGAAGTAGCTAAACTCAGCTCATGACAGCTCAATGGTAGCTAGAAGAAGCTCCCATTAGCTCAACTCTAGCTAGAAGTAGCTATACTAGCTCAAGTCAGCTCATGCCAGCTCACAGGAGCTGAGAGTAGCTTGGCATCAGCTCATA
>JBBYHH010524694.1:0-10974 GCA_038382905.1 Daphne laureola
GTAGAGCTTCAACAATGGGAAGAAGCTTATTATGCCTAAAAATCAGCATGTGAGTGGGCTAATCTCGGAGATGATAATATCTCATTTTTTCATGCAAGAATGAAAGAGAGGCAAGTCAGGAAGAATATCCTTTCTCATTGATCATCAGGGAAAGAAAGTAACTTCCCGAGACAGAATAGCCATATAATTCAGTGACTTTTTCCAAGATTTATTGGCTCCCACCAACATATCAATAAACAAGGCAAGTCTAAATGTCACAATCTTTGGCCCCCAAGTATCAGCTGAAGACGCGTCCCATCTGAGTTCCCTTATCACTCAGACAGAGATACATACTGTGATCTTCTCCATGAACCCAAAAAAGGCACTTGGACCAGATGGTTACTCAACCAAGTTTTATCAACACCAATGGCATCTAGTTCGTCAAGATGTAACTGATGCCCTCCAGTACTGTCTGTCAAAGAGATCTCTCCCCCAAGCATTCGTAAAAACAGTTATCCACCTCATCCCAAAGAACTTCAATGCGTCAAAAGCTGCTGAATTCAGACCAATCTCATGTTGTAATGTAGTGTAAAAAATTCTATCTAAAGCTCTAGCAACAAGACTTCAAGGTATTCTTCCAAAAATTATCAATGCAGCACAAGCAGGCTTTCTCAAAGGAAGAAAAATAGTAGATAGTGTATGTCTTACCCAAGAAATCATCAGAGGATATAACAAGAAAAGTATCTCTCCTCGCATGACAATCAAAGTAGACATAAAAAAGATATATGACTTCATCTCTTAGACATTTCTTCAAAGCATTCCGATCCAGCTCGACTTTCCCCATCAATTTGTGGAAATCATCATGATATATGTACAATCTCCAAGGTATACACTCAACATTAATGGTACTCTATCAGGATTTTTTCATGGCACTAAAGGGGTCAGACAAGGTGATCTTATATATTCATATCTCTTTGTCATTGACATGGATTATCTTTCTAGATTGCCCATAAGCGTGTATGGAGAATGGTACATGAAATATCATCCCAAATGTAGACCTCTCAAGATGACACATCTTCTATTTGCTGACGATCTTCTTCTATTTGCCCACGCCTCCGTGGAATTAACTATAGGAATTAAAAGAGCTCTCAACCACTTTTCATCTGTCTCAGGCCTTCATATCAACGATCATAAAAGCCATGCTTACATAACTGGGGTAAACCATGAAAACACCAGTGATATTTGACATACTCTTGGAATGCAAAAAGGCACACTTTCTATGAAATACATGGGAGTTCCTCTAGATATTGCTCGCCTAACAGTCAAACAATGTCAGCCTTTGATTGACAGAATTCTTGATCTCCTCAAAGGCTGGTCCTGCAAATTTCTCTCCTATGCAGGAAGACTGCAACTCATCAAAACAGTGGCCTCTAGTGTTCAAAACTATTAGTCATTTATTTTCCCTATTCCCAAATTTGTTATTGATTATATAGAACAAACGTGCAGGAGCTTTATGTGGGGTTGATCTATCGACTCTCACAAAGCCTTAGTTGCATGGAAGAAAGTGTGTGTACCCAAAAACCAAGGAGGTCTTGGTATATATGGTCTAGTGGGATGGAACCTAGCTTTTCAAGCTAAAACAATTTGGTGGGTCTTGACAGATAAAGAAAGCTTATGGGTCATCTGGGTACACTCATACTATATCAAATGAGAGGATTTCTAGTCAGTGTCAAAGCCAAGAGGTACATCTGTTATGATCACCTCCATGTTCAAAGCTAGAACAAAGTTCCAGGATCTTTTTGTGAAACATCAACTCACACAATTTAGAAAATTTCTAATGAGAGAGGCCTATTTACTTGTGGTAGAAAATTATGATCCTATCTCCTGGAAATCTTTAGCATGGGGTTCAAAGCACATGCCAAAAACCTCAATTATATTTGGTTGTGTGCTTTAAATGCACTCTCCATGTCAGATAAGGTTGCATCCTGGAACCAGTCAACTGATCAGAATTGCATTATGTGCCATCATCACTTGGAAGACGGGAATCACTTATTCTTCAAGTGCACATACTCTGCTACTGTCATCAGAAAAGCTCTCAAAATCATCAAGCTGCAATTTACGCACCTTGATTAGAACTACCTATGCAGTTGGATGAGGAAAGTTGCGAGAGGTAAGTCCCAAAAAATGAAAATTCATCATAGCCTGCTAGCTGCTCTGGTTTATGTCATTTGGCAGGAGAGAAACTTCAGAATATTCCAAAGAAAATTCAGAGATCGAGTCAAAGTTATAGAAACAGCTATTCAAATTGTATAAAGACGTATCAACATCATTCTAACTGATATCTTCCCTACATGATTTGTAGTTGCCTAGTATCTGACTTCTGTCCAGGATTAGATACTCTACAGGTAGATTTTGTATAATCTATAGTTTATGGAGTTCCTAGATTATTTTCACTGAGGCTAGCTCTTTTTGTAAAGTCGTTGATTTCATGTGATTGTCTAGTTAGACTTTTGTGTTGTCTGATTTGGGATTTTATTGTAAGGTCTGAGACAACAACTCTGTATGTGTCATTCGGCAAAATTATCTATGAAATGACAAAGGACGATATGCTCCCCCTTTTCTCAAAAAAAAAAAAAAGTCAAAATAGTACAATTATTTGAGTACATAAGGACTATATTTTACTGAAATAACACAAAAAAAAAAAAAGGGGAGGGGGAATGTTTTATTGAAGAAGAAGAAAAAACGTTATTTATACTATGGAAGTTTTGACAAAAACTTGGGAATGAGTAAAGTAAGGCTACCCAAGGCCTTTGCCTTCTCCCTAAGCACAAACTTCTTAACCTTCCCAGTAGCAGTTCTAGGCAAGTCCTCAAACAAAACAGTCTTAGGAGCCATATAATGTGGTAACCGACCACGACAAAAATTCATTAGTTCATGAGCATCAACATGATCAAAGCCTTCTTTTAACTTCACAAACGCACACGGTGTCTGACCCCAATGCTCATCCGGCCTTCCAACCACTGCAGCCTCAAGAACTGCAGGGTGGCCATACAAAGTGGTCTCGACATCCACCGTGCTTATGTTCTCACCACCAGAGATTATGATGTCCTTTGACCGATCCTTCACCTCGATGTACCCATCAGGATGTTTGACTGCAAGATCCCCAGTTCGAAACCATCCGCCTTTGAATGCTTCTTGGGTTGCTTTCAGGTCTTTTAGGTATCCGAGCATCACAGTGTTTCCTCTGAACATGACCTCTCCAATGGTCTTACCATCACCCGGGACACTCTCCAGTGTCCCGGGATCTTTAACATCCATGTTCTCTTGACCAAGATGTTGGAGCCCTTGTCTTGCCTTGATCTTGTATCGTTCATCTGGAGGGAGAGAATCCCACTCGGGTTTCCATGTGCAATATGCACCTGGACCGTAAGTCTCGGTCAGTCCATACAAATGTGTCACACTGAACCCCAAATCCTCCATCTTTTCGAGTACCGGTGGGGGCGGTGGAGATCCTCCTGTTGTGATTACCACCTTATGGGGGAGCGCTATCCAATCACTACCCTGTGCGTTCACAATCATGTTGAGAACTGTTGGTGCTCCTCCCATATGAGTGACCTTATGAAGAGCTATGCTCTCAAATATGTCCCGAGGATAGACCTTCCTCAAGCACACATTAGTGCCTCCCAATGCCGCCACGCCCCAAGGGAGGCACCAGCCGTTGCAATGAAACATGGGAACAGTCCACAAGTACACGGGTGGTACTGTCCCCATGTCATGCAGAAAAACCGTAGCAATGGCATTCAAGTAAGCTCCTCTGTGACTGTAAACAACTCCTTTAGGACCAGAAGTAGTGCCAGACGTGTAGTTCAAGCTTATGGGATCCCATTCGCTCTTCGGCTTCCTCAGCTCAAACCCAACTTCTCCAGCTGCTATCAGAGCTTCGTAGTCATGATCATAAGTTTCTGAGCCAAGGTTGGAGTTGGATTCAGAAATCAGGACCAAAGTTGGGAGTCTCGCTTCTGTTTGAGATAATAGATGAAATGCACCACGAGCGATTTCGAGCAATTCTTGATCGACTAGCAGGAGTTTGGCTTCTGAATGTTTGAGCAGACCCGAGACGGTGGCGGAATCTAGGCGAGCGTTTAGAGGGCAGAGAACTGCTCCTGCCATTGGAACTGCAAAATGGACCTCGTACATGGCTGGGACATTAAGAGCAAGAGTAGCTACCTACTAAAAACCAACAAGAATCTATCAAATGGAGTATATACTTTTTGCCAGTCTTTTTTTAATTTTACTTTAATTTTCAAAAAAAAAATATAGTCGGTTAGTTGTTGAAAAAAAATTCAGTTTTCATTTCTAAATTTTATTTGTAAATATTTAATAGTATAATTAACTTCTAAATAATGAAAAACCTTCTTTTCAAATATTGAAAAATTTTAGTAGTATTAAACTAAGGAATTTGTTTGAAGTTTCCCTAATTTAACTAAAGTTTTTTAAAATTTAGAAAATAAGATTTTTGATCACTTAAAAACTAGTTATATAATCAAACAATTACAAATAAAAATTAGAGATTGAACAATAAAAAAAAAATCACAGCTATGATCCGTTTAATTCTGAAAGAAAAAAAATTCAATTTTTATTTTTAAATTTCCTTTATAAATATTTGATAGTATAATTATCTTTTAAATAATAAAAAATCTTGTTTTCTAAATATTGAAAAACTCTAGTATTAAATTAGAAATCATATTTTCAAAATTTTCTAGTTTAACACTGAAATAAGGTAGAAAATTTACAAAAAACAAATTGAGATAAAAATTTCAAAACTTTTCCACAACTCAACCGATCATAAACATACCCTTAACTTTTTTCCAAAAATTGAAAAAGAGAACACCATTAAATCTGGTCATACAAGAACATGCTTGTGTTCATTTCCTCCCAAACAATATCTGAACCCGCTAAATCAATCTTTCACAAACTTCACAGCAAATTTCAAAAAATCCAACTTTTGTCTCCAAAAAGCTTCCTATAGACAAATAGGACTAGAAAACGGAAAAAACGAGGTGACGAAAAAAACCCAAGAACAGAGGAAAGAACTTTTTCCACGAGAAATTTTGTTCCAACTCTTTACAACTTTCTAAAGCCTACTTGAAACCCAAAAGTGAGGCATTTTCTTTATAATTAATTGACATAAAAATAAACTTATTTTGGTTGAAGAGCAATTCACATTAAAATAAGTAAAAGTACCACATCGCCCGAGGAAACGCCGAGCTCCGACAGAGCAGAGGCGAGTTTGACGCACCGTTCGTGGGTCTGGCACCATGTGTACTTAGAGCCGCCATAAACGACAGAAGTCCGGTCACCGTAAGCCTTAGCTGCCCTCTCCAGGAAACTTATGGGGGACAGGGGGGCGTAGTTGGCTGGGCAGAGAAGGAGACCTTCTTTGGAATTCCATGATTCCGGCTCCAGATCGACAGAGAAACCAGAAAAGTGTCGAGACAGAGCTGAGATTGAGTTTGATCTTTTGAAGAATTGAAGCCATGAAGCTGCTGGTTTGGGGAACCTGTTCATGGCTGAAGCTGAGCAACTGATATCTCTTTGGGTTCTCCGCAGTGACCACTGACCAAGGTCACCAAGCTGACAAACTTTGCATTACGTGGGTATCTTATCCGGGTTGGAGGAACTACTACTTCTTATACGAACGGATACTCTCACCATCACCGTTCCTAAAATATTCATCCATATATTTAATTTATAATTTAATTTTATAAATATTTAGATATTAAAAATTAAATATTTTATATATATATTATAATTTAAAATTTAAATTTTTTAAATATATTTTTTTTAAATTTTTTTAAACTATATATCTATAATAAAATTTAAATCAAATAATAAACTTTAAAACATTAAAATCAAACTAAATCTTTTATGGACGTTGGGAGTATAATATATCTGATCGATATAGTTATTAGTTCATGTTATTATTATTAATTATGAATTGTCATATTTTTCATTAAATAATTAAAAAGTAGTTCCCTCCACCGGGAAGAAAGCAAAATTTTGTTCTTTATTAATTACTACTATTTCGCTTTCGATGCTGTGTTGGATCGGAGTAAGATTTTCTTTTTTTCTTCTGATTATGTAAGATTATCGTTTAGAACAACTTGTAAAAAAATTCAATAAAAATGTTCTTAGAAACTAAAAAATGTTAATTTATCATGATAAAAATTATTCAGCTTCTTGCTATAAAAAAACTAGAAGAAAATTCGTACTCCCTCCGTTCCTAAATAATATTATATTTTATACGGGCGTGAAAATTAAGGTGAATGTATATTTTTATGTAATTTAAGATAATTATCCTTGAATTGAGTTGCACAAAAATTAAAATAGAAAAAGTAAAGATAAAATTAAAATAATTTGGTAATTTTGAAGCAGATAAGTTTTTATTTAAGAAAAATGTATAATTTTTCACGGACAATCAAAAAAGAAAATATGTAAAATTATTTGAGGACGGGTAAGTATAATATACTTCTATATATTTACAGAAAAATATTGTAGGTGAATAGTCACATTTTTTTTTTTTTTTTGCTTTGCTTTATCTAAGGGTCTAATTGTATAAAATAAAAACAAGGGTCTAATTCCCTTATTTGTATCCAACTTTTAATTTTTTTCAAATAGAACCCTAAACTTTCACTTTGAAGATTTTGTTACCTCTTTTTCTTATCCAACTTTTTAATTTTTTTGAATAGGTCCCTAAAATTTCACTTTTAATATTTTGTCCTTAAAATATTGTACCACTAAGGTACTGTTTTAATTTTTTGTACTATTAAGATCCTATTTTTTCAACTTTTGTTTTCAGTTGTGGTTTTTTTTCATCCATTGACCGTTAAGTTTAACGGATTTAGGGAAAAATAATAATTTTAGCAACTCAATTATTTTAAGAAAAATAATTTACACCCCAAGTTTTAAATATAACCATTTATGCACATCCCCAACAATTACAAACTTAAAAAATATACCCTCAAGTTTCAATCAACTCACTAACACCGCTGCCACCTCTGGGCCGCCACTGTCATTGCCGGACCGCCGCCGACTACAGGTGGAAGTTTCAAAACGGGAAGAAAAAAAGTATCGGGGCATAGATAGGGACCTAGGACAGCCGAATCGCACCCTAAGGCAGGCGAATCGCGACCCCAAGCCGGCGAAACGCTAGCCTAGGCCACAAATCGACAACCTAGGCTAGCGATTCGGCGGCCTTAGGCCGCGATTCGGCGGCCCTAGACCCCGATCTATGTCGCAACATTTTTTTTTCGTATCAAAACTTCCGGCGGCGATCCGGCAACGACGATGGCGGCCTGGCGGTGAGAGGGGTGTTAGTGAGTTGATTTGAACTTTTAAGTAAAAGTGTTAAGTTTTAAATTGTTTGGGGTGTGCATAAATGGTTAATTTAAAACTTAGGGTCTAAATATATTTTTTCAAAAAACTTAAGTTGCTAAAATTCT
Source organism: Daphne laureola (assembly GCA_038382905.1). Lineage (NCBI taxonomy): Eukaryota > Viridiplantae > Streptophyta > Magnoliopsida > Malvales > Thymelaeaceae > Daphne > Daphne laureola. The sequence goes on from JBBYHH010524694.1 coordinate 7,482, forward strand.
CATTTCTCCTTAAATCCGTTAAACTTAATGATTAATGGATGAAAAAGGACCACAACTGAAGAAATAAAAGTTGAAAAACAGGATCTTAATAGTACAAAAAGTTAAAATATGATCGTAGTAGTACAATATTTTAAGTTACAGGACTACCGGTGCATTTTATCTATATTTTGTCACCTCTTTTTCTTTTAATGTAGTGGTCTAGATGTAGAGAAATTGTATATATTAGTTAATTATAACTCTATATAATTGCAAAAAATTGTTGTGGGGTAACCTTCCAACCGATCGAGTCACCACATCTTAATTTGATGCAGTTTTTATTTTTATTTATATTTTATGAACTATTGTAGAGATTAGTTCTCTTCACTAACCTTTATTTCTTATTATTTTGCATATTGACGTGAGAAGTTTTAGAGAATCTTAGGTCTAAATTTGTTTTTTTTTTCTTTCATGATAACTTTTTATTTTCATATTCATTTAATGGAATTGTACCGTCATTCATGACCGTATATAACTTTACATAATATTAATGTTTTATTACTTTAGATGAACAATATCCGTCGATTATACCAATTCATCTTAATTTGTTACGGATTTTTTCCTTCTTTTAATTGTCCAAAGGACGAACTCTTTCGTTTGACCTTTATTTCTTACCCCTTTATACATTGATCCCTAATGTTTTAAAACTAATAGGTAAATGTGAAAAAATTTAGACTTACTATTATTTTTTACGTGTCATCATTGTTTATAGGCTTTATTATCAGATAGTCCCCTCAACTATGTTGACTCAATCACTTTAGTCTCTGAACTATAAAACGTGTCAACTCAGTCCCTTAACTATGTATTGTCAAGCACTTTACCCCTTTGACTTTATTAATGTTAGTTGACCTTAGAGAAAATGATTATTATGATCATAATTCTTTCTAATTTATACCCAAAGTCCATTAACTATGCAATAAAATGCTTTAAGTTTATACAAATAGTTCACTCATCTGTCAAAAAATTAACACCATTAGAGTCTCAGTGAGCGAGTTATAAAGTTAAAGAACTAAAATATTTAAACTTACATAATTCAGAAACTGATTGATACGTTTTATAATTCAAAAACTATGCACAAATTAATATAATTCATGAAATTATTTGATAATAAATCCTTAACTTTATCATTGATTTTATCCTTGTGCTTGCCGTTGACAACACTAGTAGTATATCCTAATTCAGAGGCCAAATCCACTTCATTTACAGTACCCGGTATAACCACAAAATTGGTGTTAAACTTTCTGTTATTCTGCTATTTATCATCATTTTTCATTTCCTTACAACTAAGTCACCGTCTATTCTCTTGACCACGATGATTCTTTTAGTCGCTATTTTATTTTTCTATTGTATTGGTTATATCGATAGACTTTGGGGTTGGCGGGTGTTTTCACTAGCCTAGGCCCCATTGTTTTTTTCTTTTCTTTCAGAACTATGCTACGGCCGCTCCAATGTAATCCTTTCATCCTCCATTAATTATATCAAATTATGATTCTCATATAAATTTTTTAATTTTTAATATTTAAAAATATATATAAATAAATTATAAATTAAATATATATAAAAATAAATTATAAATTAAATATAATAAAATTATTAAAATAAATGATACAATCTAAATAAATAATATAATTTTTGAGACGAATAAAGTATTTTGCATCTTATCTTATGCATGGAGGAGCTCTGACAAAAATTTCTGAGAGACGCCAGAATCATCTGGAAGATGACAGAAAAAACTTAAAAACGAAAGACGATTCCTAATTCACAAAAAAGGAAAAACGCCAACATAGCGTCGCCAGCAAACTCCTAACCACAAACAACAATCGGTGGAGCCTTTGCAAACAAATGCGGACTCAAATATGAAGCATGAAAGAACAAAGTGTTAAACAAAAGTTAACTGCAGTTCCGAAAGGCCGCCAGGAAAATCATCGTCAAGAAAGATAAAAGAAACTTTAAATTGAACGAAGATTAAAAAATGGGAATAAAAAATGGCCATTGTCGTTCGCTGCTCATCGCCACATTCATCTTAGATTCACAAGTGGCTAAGCCTAAAAGGGAACATAATTTTTAGCGAACGCTGCATCTGCTTTGTGGACTTTCACACACCTTATTATTGAACTATCCAAATTACCCTTCAAATAAAAGATTTTCAGGTTTTTATGTCCTTTAACTTTGACTCCTCCAACACTTACTTTGAAACCTCTAACACTTAAGCTTTGACACTTCTCAATTTGACAACACAAACACTTTTAATGTTTTCATTTAAGTACTATGTCAGGTAGGGTACTTATTTGGACTAATAGTGCTATAAATGAAAATTTTGAAATTACAGGAAATAAGATATGAAAATGTGATAGGATTAATAGTCTAAGGAGTATAAGTTTTATTGTCTTTAGCCATCAAATTTGGTTATAGTCATCCAAATTTCTCAAATTTGCATAAAAGACCTACACATTTTTCTTTTATTTTCAAAAACAACTCCCCTACTTTCATAATACTCACCAAGGAAGCCTTATTTATTGTTCATTTACAATAAATAGGGCCAAATTCAATAATGATCGTTTATTTTGTCATATGTTTCTATTTATATCCTTAACTTTACGGATATTACATTTATGTCTGGTAGGATACTTGGACTAATAGTGATATAAATGAAACTTTTGAAACTAAAGGAAATAAGATATGAAAATGTGATAGAATTAGTAGCCTAAGAAGCATAAGTTCTATTTGGTCTTTAGCCATCAAATATTATTACAGTCATTCAAGTTTTTAAAATTTGCATAAAAGACTTGTTGATTTCTCTTTTATTTCTAAAAACAACTCCCCTGCTTCATATATCTAGCACATAAATTCTCAAATTTTATGTGGGTAGCTTATGAAAATATTTTTACTCAAAATAATTTACCAAATCAATATATTGATACATTTAAATTTCATGAATATTTCTTGATTTGAATAAAAAATAATGATATAGATAATTCAAATAAAGTAAACTTCCTACAACTAATGTTTCAACATATGAAATGCTTATATTCATTTCTACACTTTATAATTATAGATTAAAATTAATTAACCATGTATATTTTAATTTTTATTTCACACCCGCGTATTACTAGTAAATACTAAAACATTATGGGAAAATTACTGTTCATCAACAGTGATCGGGAGAGTGCCAAAATTCATCTGTAACTTAGTGTTAGTGTATTTATTTTCCCTAAGTTTTGTTTGTTTTCAAATAAATCCGTTGTCCCTTGTCTTAAGATCACTACATGAGTGGGAGAGGGCTCGCTGTGGCCCTAAGTGCAGCGGCGCCGCAGCGATCACTGCAGCGTTTTGAGCCGCCACGCGGCGTAGCAGCCGCAACACGCTGCGGCTTCGCTGCGGCCTAGAGCCGCAGCAAAACTGAGTCAGCTGCCACGCAAGTCTGACAGATGTGCTGCGGCCCTTGCTGCACTTCAGG
>JBBYHH010524916.1:0-10973 GCA_038382905.1 Daphne laureola
CTCCGACCGTCCGCCCGATGATCCTTGTTCTCGATTCTCCTAAAGATGAGCTGGAGCCTTCGAATGAGGTAGAGAACGCTGGGAAGAGGCCTATTGGTGGGCCTTTGCGTACTTTTCGACATGTAACTGGCCAAGAATTTCCTGTGTGAAAAGCTGATTAAGAGATCAATGGAGGAGAGAGAACGTTCGAAACACGGGGATGAATTTTCAGAGGACCGGATTTCATTTTTTCACTGTCTGATGGAGTTATGTTGATGGGCTTCCCTGGTTTTCGCATAAGTTTGGACTTGACTTCTAATGGGCTTTGACTTAACTGGCTTTGGCTCTTTTGCTAGTCCATTTAGACTTTTGGTTGGAGTAGATCCGGGCCCCATCTTTATAGATTTTTTCACAAAAGGAGGAGGATTTGTTGCACGCGTACTCTCAGCAGCTGTCTCATTCGCCGTCTCTGGTGTTTCTGCTACAACAGTCCCGGGAAAGTCGACCTTGTTATTGTGGATAGGGGCAAAACGTACACACCATTAAATGTCCTAGATATCGCCCTCCTGCAATTGTTCATCATCTTCTTCCCAGTGTGATCGAAGCCTAGTTCATCATTTGTTTCATTTTGTGAAGACTCTTCAGAAGCAGTGGATGAGCCTTCATAGTATGAGGACTTTGATCGATATCTGGGTCCGAAATCCACTCCATAGACAAGATCCTCTATTACTCGCACTTGAGATATCTTATTGTCTACTTGAACTTTCACAACTTCTGAGATGAAATCCATTGTGCTTGTTTGAATGCAGACCCGAAACCTGTTCAGGTTCAGGCGACTTCTTCCTATTTCTTCCATCAGGAGTATCTTACCCCATTTACATGCAATTTCAGTAAAAGAGTCCTTACTCCATGCTTCTATTGGTACTCCCTCCACACTCAACCATACTAGTCTTCCAACCATAGGTAAAGCTGGTGACCATCCCTCAAACCAAACAAAGTGAGTCTGCAGACATTCCTTCTTGCTATTCAAAACTTTTCTCACTCTGCTTTTTGTCCCACAGTCAAGCAATAGCCTTGTACCACCCAAGTATTTGACAACTATATCTCTAAGACCTTCATCATCAAGGAGAGTACAGATGTCGATCAGAATATCCAGCTCTTTGACTTCCACGGTCAAAGCTCCTTCTAGCCATTTGCGCTCTGTTGGAGTTGCTAGGTTGCAAAGGGTGATTTTTTCTAGGTTCGGGTCATCTTTAGTTGTTACTGGCGCTTCTTTCACTTGTTGTTTAGCTGTCATGATCTCTGCATGTTTTTCCTCTGTAATGTCTAAGATGTTGTTCATAAGAGGCACTGCAGGAATGAAACTTGGCTTTCTGGTAAGTTGGATTGGTTTTTTCTGTCTAAATTCCATCTCTCTGAACCCCTTCACTCTGTTTTGCTCAAATCGTGCCGAGTTTACTCGTAACTTGTAGGTAGTGAACCAGATTGCTCCTAGCTTTCTCTCCATTGCAGCAGCATTTTTCACTCCTTTAAATCTCAGAAAACCAAATCTTTCCTCTGATCTTGTTCTTTTCTTGGCAATGAAAACATCTACTAGCCATCCATAAGCTTTGAAGAGATGCCAGAGATCCTTCTCTGTACAACAATCTGGGAAGTTGGATACAAAGAAAGCTGTTGATGTGTCACGTATAACTCTATGGAAATCTATCATGTCTTGCCTATCCATTTGGTGCTTCAACGGATGGTGCTCCTGGAAAGACCTACGTTCATACTTTGGAGGCTCTCTCATACTCTGCAGATGGGTTTCTAACACTACTCTGATATCTCCAACACTTGTTCTAACAATGGAGATCTAATTGGAAAAGTTACAAGCTTGATTAATTACTCCATCTAAAAATGGAGATTTAATTGGAAAGTTACAAGCTTGATTAATTTATACTTACCAAAATGATGCCTTTGACATTGTTCATGGTGAGAGGAATTTGTTTAGATTCATTCCTGTTAATATGAAGCAGAGCATTCACAATGTCCTTATTCTTCTGTTTGTAATCTTGATGTTCTTGGGTGACAAAAAAATTTAAGTAGATAATGTGGTGAATTAATAAATTACTCTTTATGTAAAATGAAGACTTGAGGGTAATATAATAATATATGTATATAAGTCAACAAATACTTTTTTTTTATGAATAAGATAAATTGAAGGCAGTAAAATCAAAGTGATCGTTAATTCCATAAGAAGATGTTTTCCAATTTTTGTGGGATTAAGAAAAACGTTTTCATTTTTCCTGGATCAATTCTCAGATGACGTGAGTACTAAAAATAATAACGATTAAGGTCTTATTTGATTGACAATAGTTATTTATTTCAAGTAACTTTTGTATAATTTTTTAATAATTAAAATCAAACAATTACAGCTAAATATTAAATTCTATCCATAGATAATTTTTCAAAACATAAAAATTACTTTTAAAAAACTAAATTTAGAAGATTTTACCTTTTAATTTTCCTATTCATCATTTCTTTTATACTGGAAGTCTCAAAAATGTAATCATACAATACAGATTGAAAGACAACTCTAAAAACATAATCAACTGATAATGTAGTTATGCTTTAATCTCTTGGGATTCATAGTCTATTTTGGAATTTATAATTAGCTTTTAATTTATCCATGACCAATGTGGGACACAAAAACTTTGTCAAGCATTGTTATCATATCCATGTGGCACAATTGAATTGGAGTTCAAATTCTTTCAAACAGAAGAGACCCTTAAGTATAGAGAAGGGTAAGTTTGAAGCCTCATTCTATAGCCAATGTGGGACAACTGAGTGCAGATATATTATGCTCTTTTTATCCCTCAAAATGTTAACTTTTGCTACTATTGCAGCTAATAATCAAAACGCATTCAGTGGTGAAAGCAGGTATATTAATCCGGCAGAACTATCTTAATCTCTGGTCATTTTTGGAAGTTGATGTTGGGGTTGAAAATTGCTATGAAAAAGGTAGGATGAAGAACTTTGAGGAACAGGACGAGTCTGCGATTTATCGGATGAGGAAGGAGTCTGAATTTTGTAAATTTAATACCCACAGACCATCCCTTTGTTCATGTTCTTCAGTTGTTCATCAAATTTAGTGAACTTCTGAGTATTGGGTTGGCATTGTTACAGTGCCTGAAACTTGGTCAGAATTACTGGGTGCTAATGTTTTGGCTGTTTGGTCCAAAGCCAAAAGTTGGTTAAGTTACCAAATGAATAGTAGTCATGTTGTCTCATTCCTTATATTACATTTTATGAAGAAAAAAAAAAACCTGCTATATATAGCATAAGTCCAAAGGGAAGAATGGAAGTTTCACTTGATTTTTGCCATGTTTTAGGTGTCTAAGTGTATGTATCTAGTTCTATTCTGTGTATAACAATCTGCCTAAATAGGAAATTCAAAGGCATTACTGAACTCACAATTGTCCATGCAGTTGAAAAATCATAAGTAGACAACATCCAACTTTCAGCATCAGATTCCAATCTCAACCTGCAGCTTAAATTGGAATTTAAGTTCTTTTAACAGAAGGGAGCCTTATTAACCGAAAGTCCATGCACCTTTAAGCAAAATGTTTGGCAACGGTATCTTGTGCGTGGCAACAGTTTTATTAATTTTTATGTTTTGGAAAGCTATTTACGGATAGCTTTTCACAATTAGTTATAACTATTTAACCTTGATCATTGAAAAATTATTTAAAACGTTACAGTTACTTGAAATAGCTATTCCCAAACGAGATCATATGCTAGTATGAAACAAACAACAATTTTATACTCTAGAGTCTTGACGCTTTTTGATCTCTTAATATTGTTATCCGAAGCTTAACACTTTAATAAGCATCCACTTGGAGCAAGTAGCGACAACGAACAGCAAAACCTTTTAATACAGAGAATGCTAAGTTTGAAGCCTCATTCTATAGTCAATGTGGATGGATGGACGATGAGAAGAACGATTTGGATCAGTATTTAACGGAATATTTATTCTGTTATCTTCTTTTGTATATGTCTTTCACATTTTCTGATTGAAAGTTTTTAATTTACATTTAATAATTAGAGGTAAATGGTTAAAATAGGCCGATAAAAATGAGAGTGTGTATTTTACACATGTAAAGTCTATTTTTAGTCTTTTAAATTTAAAATGTGTCTTATTTTAATTTCATTTTAAGAATTTATCATATTTTAATCTTTAATTTTAATTTTTTTTTCTATTTTGATCATTTCGTTAGTTTGTCCGTTAAAATTTCTTTTAATTGAAAGAATTAACAAAACTACCCATATTTAAAATTACAACTTGTTCCATAAACTTACAAATAAACTCCAATTGTATCCTAAAAATTACTCCATTACTCATCTCCAACTACCTATCAATCTCCAGTGAGGAATGTGAGGTTTTTAACTCCAATTCGCTCTTTGTAACTAAGGCGAAGTCGATTTCGATTCGCTCTCTCCTTCAAAACTGATTCTTCAAACAAATTGTCTTCAAGAGCGAATGTACATATTCAGGATATTTATCCTTATTCACTCTTTGTAGCTAGCGTTTCCTATCTTTTCGATACAATCTCACCTTATTTGTCAAAGCTCCAATCTCTGTGGGGAAATCAGATCAGTTCTGAGGTTTCAATCTGTGAGAAAATTAGATCCGGTGAAGGAGGCAAGGCTAAGAAGGTAGAAGACCCACCTTGCTCCGGCGTTACCGGCTCCAAATTTCATCACGTCACCAACTCCAGCCGACTGGTCGCTTGTTCAGCCCCTTCACCGCGACTTTAGGGAAGAGAAATTTCTATTTAAAGAAATAATACTCCCTCTATCTCACAAAAATTATTATGTTTAACTTTGATCTCTCAAGTCATATTTTACACAGTGAAAATGAAATGCAAAAAAATATACCTAGAAAGTTTAGATTACAAATTATAAAAAATATAAAAATAAATTATAGATTAAATACTGTGAAAATAGCAAAAACAAAGCTGCAATTTTTGTGAGACAGATAGAGTATAAATTATCAAGGACAACACGAAAAAGAAATATGTATAATTTTCCAGAAACGGAGGGAGAAGCATCATCCCGCAAGAGGGGCTATCATCTAGTTAATGGAAGTGTTGTCATCTAGAAGATGCATTCTGTTGGTTTGACAATATCTTCACGTTTAACAGAAACAAACAGGGGTACAGTTTTGTCCCCAAAAAACAATCAAAAGGTCTTGGCGTTGGCCTCAGGAGACGGTAGAGATTATCCCTACCTGAATCAATTACTCCACCCTTCAACTCTAAATGATCTATCCATCAATGTGTTTGCCAAATTAAAATGGTTCTGGTCTGGAGTGATTTACTGAGCAACTATCCAGCTATTTCACATTCACATGACCTTGCTTTTAGTTTCCATACCTGAACAAAATCAATGAATCAAATATCATATATGCTGTTACTTGGAAGTAAGTGTGCTTCAGAAATATCCAAGAAGCTGAGGAGAGGCAGAAACCATGAAAAATGGTGTTAGTTGAGACCATTTGAACCACTTTGAACAAAACGCCCGACCTAGCAGTGAGTAGCCTTTCATCTCAGCTCTGTACCAGTGAACCATAAAACGAAAACAGGATTTTAACACAGCCACAGGGATGAAAGAGCAACTGGAATTATAATCATGTAAAAATGTCAATCATATCCAAAACTTGCAGGTTGCACACAATTGTTGATAAGAAAAAACTTTTGCCCAAGTTATATGCACTTATATCCTCTAAGCACGATGACTAGCTTAGGAACTGTAGATCAAATTAGGGTCTAACAATACCTAAGTCCAAGGGGAAGGATGGAAGTTCCACAATGAGGCCTCGTTGGAATATATCTGCAATTAGCCTGCATAAAAGCTGAGAGAGATTACATAACTAAAAGTTGGAATGCATAGGAAATTGTAGTGGGACATAACCTGCACCAAAAATGCTGTTAAATAATTTGAACATTGAAGGTTTCATAGAATTACCACATTAGAGTTTGTATATTGTTGTGCCCAGAAACTACTTCAAATCATTTCGTTCAGCAAGAATTTGCTTCATCCATGTAGAGAGACAGTAACTTGAAAGGTACTCCGGTAAATCCACCTATAAGCCATCAGAATAATATATTCACTATTTAGTGATCAAACCATCACAGGATTCATCTAAATCTTGATAGCAATAGAAGATGGGGAGGAGTTTGACCAAAACTTAATCTTGATACCAGAACACTTGATTTTTGCCAGAGGAAACCGGTTTTACGTATCTAAGTGTATGTATCTAGTTCTATTCTGTGTATATCAATCTGCCTAAATAGGAAATTCAAAGGCATTAATGAACTCACATTTGTCCATGCAGTCGAAAAAACATCGGTAGACAACATCCAACTTTCAGCCTCAGATTCCAATTCCATCCAGCTAGGCTGAGAATCAAAATCAATCAGCTCACTACCAAATTTACCCTGACCGTCATAGTTCCTTTTTCTCTTCTTTCTGTCTTTCCTTTTCTTCCTATGCCTGATTGATGCTCTGTCATCTGGCTCAGATCCACTGTCTGCAGATCTGTTATTATGGAGCAAAGAATATCTATCAGATCTGCGAAACCTTATCCCATTACAATTGAATATAGATTCCCAAGATCTTGTGGTTTTCCCTTCCTCAGATAATGTGTAACATAAAACCCAAGCCTGGAGCCCCAGTAACCTTACAATGTCAACTACATCTAACTTTGAACATTCTTTGAGCAGTGAAAGCCAGCTATTAGAAGCACTCAGGGCTTTGCGTATCTGTGACACCATGTCCTTAATGCTTGCATTTTCTTCATCGCACTCTTCATCGTGTACAACGCGAAGAAGATTTCTGCTTTGATTTATCACAGCATTCATCAGAAGTAACAGATCGAATGATTCTGAACCACCATATATATGGAGTATCAGTTCCAGCCAAAATGATGCATTGTCAAAACTCCTTGATTCTAATTTTAGGTTAATATATTTACGGAGTGATACCAGAAACATGCACAAATCAGCATCTTCAAGAGTAATAAGTAGGTGATGGCACAACGAAGAAAAAGATTCCACCCTCAGATATTCATTTATTGCTTCCCAGAGCTCTTCTGAGTCTTCCTTGAACAGGAGATCAATGAAAAAATCTACAAAGAACTGTACGTCAAGAGAAAATATTTCACCATTTTTTAACGATTCCGCAAATTCACTGGAAGACCAGAATTCAGGCACATTGTCGAGGAAATTCTCAACTGTTCGTTGGACATCCAAGTCGAGAAAATATTGAGGCTTTGTAGCAACAACGGCAGGAGACTGTCCATGTTTTCCATTCCATTCAAGTTCTTCCCAACAAATATCCCGATGAACAAAAGAGAATTGGGACAAAGCCCTTGCACCTTTCCTGTGCTCTGATCCATCACCATATGCAAAATTAGAAAACCACTGCATAATACGCCTTGGGTTCCCTGATTATTTAACATCATAGACGCAGTTAGAACACATTCAAGTTAACAGAGATACTTCTCCTATCTGATCATTTTACTAAATGCATTCTTCATTACACTAGAATGCAATAATAGTTTTATAAGTAGCACAGAGAATGCAGACATGTTAGTACGCCAAACTAAAAAACTACCACTTCCAATGCTCCTCCCATTTCGACACATCCAACAGATATTTGAGACAGATATGTACTAAAATAATGACATAAAGTACCACTAGAGCATAACAAAATTGAGCAGGTAGCTTGGGAATCAACAAACAGCTACTTGCCTTCAAAGAACTTTTCAAGTATGTGGCTTTTCTTGGCCAAGATTGAACCTGCTCTCTTCGGCCTTCTCTCAAGGAACAACCGCAACAGTTGAGAAACGAAACGCCTTCTTTTCGAATTCGATGTCAACAGGCTCTCAAATAGCTCACTCTGCTGCTTTGGGGAGAAGCAGCTCAGCCCTGACACAGCATTGCAGAGCCACTGTCGAGCCTCTGACTTGCCCCCGGAAACCATCAAAGCCCAGATAACAGATCCCAACTTATTCAACAGAGAACTTATCTCCATGCCAGCTTGAGTGTCACCAATTTCATCAAACTTACACTCTGTCAAAAACAGCTCAACCATCTCTTTTACGAACCCAAAACCAGAAACAACGGAAACCTAATTGCAAAACCCTACAACAAAAGGATCGAATAAGTCAATGAGAAAAACGGAAGAAGAACGGGACAAGAAAACCAATGAATCCGCTGAAAAGGAACCAATTGATCCATTAAACAGCTTAACTAATTGACACGATTAAACTGAGGAATCATGTATAAAAATTGGAACACGTCAGAATTAACCTTCTTACGGCAAGCGATTCTCGCAGGAGATACGAAAAGCCAAGAGCTTCCGATGAAACAAGCTTGTACTTTGAGGCAAGGAAGGTTGTCTTGGGAAGAGTTTTCAAATCCAAATCAAATGCTTGTCTCTCTGGAGACCTAGCACCGCCGGAGAACAGACGAGAATTCGACCTCAGTCTCTCTCCCAATCGCGGATGTAAGAACATATTGCTATTCAGCCCCTCAGCTATTTTTAAATATCTTATTGGATCACTGAACTTAAATACTCCCTCCATCCTTAAATAAATGGTGAATTTCTTTTGGCACTCACATTAAAAAATGATGGAGGGAAGAAAAATATTTGATCAAAAATACCTCCATCATTAGCACGCCCCTCCCAAAATAATTTTGGTAAAAAAAATGGAGTAATAGATGATGAAATGTTAGACGTATTTTAGTAAAACAACTCAACTAAAGTTTCTAAAAATGACTACTTATATGGTATACCTTATAAATTCTAACTGTAGAATTGTCCTCTCGTTTCCACTATGGTGGATAAAATATAGTGGAGTTTTTCTATACTTATAAGCTAAGTATGAAAATGTAACTATTGAGAAACAATACTCCATTGATGTATGTCAAATACATACACTTTATTGTGGTGTTTAGAGTTGAATAATCAATCTCTTTATGCTTATTTGATTGAATTGTATGCACTTTACTTGTTAGTGTGTTATCTTTTGTAAGTGCATCAATGCAGAGGTGAAATGAGCTAAAGTGCATCAAATTGAGGGTCTGAGATGATGATTATGTATTGGTGAAACCATATTTGAAGTCTCGGGTCAAAAGAAAGAGCGAAAGTCAAGAAAAGACACTTGGAGAGTCAATGGCGCAATCTTGGTTCTATCAGCATAATGCCACCCCTTATGGCGCAAGGTCTGTAGCTGGGGCAATTCTGGAGCAGTTGGCGCGCAAGGTTGGCGCCATGATGACCCTGGGTCATAGCGTCAAGGCTCCTGACACCAACTTCAAACGACCATATGCCTTCATTTGAGCTCCAAATTGAGTGATTCAAAAGATTAAATTGAAGTTCAGAAATAGCGCTTTCCAACAAGATCAATTTAAGCTCATTTGGAGGTCTGTAGCGTCTTGTAAAGCATTTTCAAATAAAATTATCTCAATATTTATTGACAAGATACACCAATTTTTCAGGGATAACCCAAAAAGGAATACGCACCATTTATTTAGCGACGGAGAGAGTACAATACTACTCTTTCTTTTCTCCAATAATCTTTAACTTGCTTTGTTTTCAATATCTGAAAAAAGTTTCTCTGCATTCACAGCAACCCTGCTCTGAAGTTTAATGTATAATTATGTTAATTAATACATTATTTAATATTAATATATTATTAAATATATCATAAACTTCACAACAGAGGTGCTGTCACAGCAGAGAAGTCCATCCCTCAATATCTAATGGGAAACGCCCTTTTTTATCATTGACATTTGGTAAAAGTTTTTTTTTTCATTTATTTTTTAAAAGGTTTGCTATTGAATTTTGTGTTTGTTTTACGGTCCAATTTTACCACCTTAATAGTTTTTTGGACCCTTATTAGTTATTACCTTTAATTTTACTAATGGCGGGTATGTGCGGGAATATTTCATCACGGGGATCCGACATGTTCGGTTTATGCGAACATGGCCTCCATGGCCTACACTTGGACGTGATGAATAGGTGAGTTCATAGTAAATGGAATTTTTGACATGGAAAAATTGTGAGTTTGGCGATAAGATAAGAAGTTGGGTAGCATAGTGGATTTAGGATTATAGTACTTAGGGATTTCAAGTTGCTGGCGATTTAGGGATTCTGGGTTGAGGGATTTCCAAAATTGACGCTAGATTAGTTCTAGTGGAGTGTGGAATGGTGAGCTTGCCTACTTCGAGTATTGATTCAGGTGATATGAATAGCGAATACGCTGAGTATTACGGTGAAATGTCATCGGTCAGATCGAACTCCCTTGATGGGATTAGGGTAATTCCGTTGTGATGTCATTGCAGGTTGTCAATGCCAGTCCAGACCGCGTGGACGCCAAAGAATCAGAGGTTTGTTGAATACCCTAGATGCAAGGTAATCTCGTTCTCGTTTTGATTTTGTGTTTAATTTTGCATTATTGAGCAATGTTTCTGGTCAATGTTACTGTGATGGTTAAATTACCTTCAGTGTTAGTGATCAATGTAATTTAGCACTTGTCAATGTGATTCTTGAAATGGTGTTTTGTAGTTGTATTTCTTCATGTTGGAAGGTTTTTTATGCAGGGTCAAGAAATTAGATGTGGGTTGTGAGAGTGGGTTGATCCCATATTCATTGTGCAAGCTTTAACTGTAATCAATGACCTATTGAAGACGAAGAATGTCACCACCGCCCACCGTGTATCCTTGCCGGGAACGGGTTACTGTGCGGAAGCGTCTCATCTTACGGCAGATGGCGACTCGCGGAACACCATACTCCAGAGTGCGGACAATAAAAACCCGCCCGTTTAAAAACTTTAACAATTCTTAAGTCTTTAACAGAAAATAACGCGCGTCTTATATTAAACTTAATATAATTGTCATACATCAGACAGGAACTCCCGCCCAACACACTGGTGCGGAGTTCCACAA
>JBBYHH010525027.1:0-10972 GCA_038382905.1 Daphne laureola
AAACAGGTTGAGAAGTATCCTGCACCAACGTTTTTCAAGAAAAAGATTAATTTTTTAAGTCATCCAATTCACCCCCCTCTCTTGTCTGCCTATCTGGGACATCACAACGGTACTTACACAATAACATGATCAGAAAGATCAGTGAATAGAAACTCAGAGCTTTACAAAAAGAGCACGCTGAAGAGAAAGCTTAACACTAAGCATTTACAAAATATAGGCTATACAAAAAATGACCTTGTAGGTAAGTAAGCCTAACTACTATATACGGACTGAATAATTACACTTCAGCCTGAAATATATCTGCTAGAATTACTGTGTTACGACATTGTACCAACTGAATTGTCATCTCAATAACTGTTGATGAGGCTCTGTTTATTTTTTGAAAATTTTTGTTGTTTCGTTCCTGCCAAATAACATAGACCAGAGCAACTAATAGGTTTTTTCGAAGGTTAGCTCTGAGAGATTTACCTTTTATCACTTTTTTCATCCAAACACACAGGAGGTTCCAATTGATTGGAGGATATTGAAGATGAACCACTTTGAAAGTCTCTTTGATGACCGTAGCTGAGAAGGGACACTGGAAGAATAAGTGATTCCGATCTTCTAGATGTTGCTTGCAGAGTTTGCATCTCTGATCCACCGATGGGTTCCAGATAGCTACTTGATCCGTTGTTGACAAGGCATTAGATGCATACATCCACATTATAATGGAAGTCCTGGGCATATGCTTGAGTCCCCAAACCAATGAATTCCATTTAACTGGGTTAAAATTCTCCATCACATGTAGATATGCTTGCTTAATTGGAAATTTTTCAATCTGCATAATTTGATTCCTGGTGAAAAAATCCTTGAAGGTATCTCTGGCTTTGAACAATTTTTTGATCATAACCGATGGTTGTTTTGGGTTGCTCCATGCTCCAGAAATCTACTTGTTTGAAATAGAAGACATGGATCCATTTAACCCATAAGCTCTCTTTATCTTTCAATAATTTACAGATTTTCTTTCTCTGGAAGGCTAAATTCCAACCTACTAAACCATAGATACCCAGACCTCCTTGAGATTTTAGTACACAAACTATATTTCATGCTACCAGAGTTTTATAAGATTCTACTGAACTACTCCACAGAAAACTACGACATATTTGATCAATGTATTTCGGAACACCTTTTGGAAGAGAAAAAAATAAAGACCAATAATTCTCGATACTAAATACAAGAAAAAACATTCTTGCATTGTTATGTCGGTTAAATTAGTACAATTTTAAAAATTCAGTAATTTATTGGACCGGATAAAAATTCAGTGGTCGATTTATGATAAATTAAAAAATCCAGAGGCCTTTTATGTTTTTTGTTTTTCATTATTCGGTTTATGATGATTATGTAATTAATCTTGGTCCCTAATCCCTAGATTTCGAATGAAATTTATACTCAACATACAGCTCGCAACTCCCTAATCCATTCTGTAAAACGCGCGGAAGTATTTGTAAATCTATAACCATATTTAATACTCCGTCACATAAAAATACTTACATTTGATTTTTATATTTATATTTTACTCAAATTTTTATTAAGAAAAAATTATTAAAAAAATTATTAAAAAAAATATTTAGAAAGTAGACACATTAAATTTTCATTTGAATATAAACTTATATAATTTACAAGTTAAAATGTTATCGGAGATCTCGCGATCGACGGTGGTTCGGTGGTGGTCCGGCGGCCGGCAAAGGTCCGGCGATCGACGGTGGTTTGGTGGTGGTCCGGCGGTGGTGGTGAAGTTTGAAAAAATTAAGGTAAAATTGTTAAGTTTAAAATTATTTAGGATGACTAAATTGTCATTTTTAAAACTTAGGATATCAATAGAGTTTTTTTAAAAAATTCAGTAGTTAAAGTTAACATTTTCCCCAATGAACCGTTAACTTTAACTGAGAAAATTAACGGAAGGACCACAGATGCAACTTAAGTTTTAAAACGGGACTTAAAGAGGACGAAAACTTAAAATGGGACTTCAATAGGACGATAATTAAAGTTATAGGATCACCAGTGCAATTTACTCATTTATTATAATCTCAATAATTTTCTATATGTTGCAGTCCATTTCTTATTTATTCCTGAGGTAAAATTACACTTACTTCTCACGTTAGTTTATGAAAAGCAACTAAGTTCGGTGGAGATCTTGCGATAGTCCGGTGTTGGTGCTGGGAGGAACGAGAGAAAAAAGTATAAGGTACAATTGTTAGGTTTGAAATTGTTTGGGGAGAACAAAATGTTTTTTTTTTTTTTTTATTATTATAGAAATTCTTAGTTTCGTTTGTAAGTATCAATTTTATGGGGTCTCGTGAAAGTCCGGTGGTGGTGGTGGTTGGATGAAGGAGAGAGAGAAAAGTTTAGGATATAAATGTTAGGTTTGAAATTGTTTGGGGAAACAAAAATGAAATTTTAAATTATTTTAAGAAATGATTAGTTTTATTTATAAGTACATGAAAATTGAGGGGTGAATTGAACGTTTTTCTAAAAATGAAGAGATTTATGTAATTTACCTTTTTGGTGCTAATGGCAAAATGGTCAGAAAGAATCACTCGTGGGCCGTAACTTTTAAAATGAGACTTCAACAAGACGAAAAATTAAAATAGGACTTTAACATAATGTAACTAAAAATTAAGGCACTATTATGATATATCTCGAATTACGATATACCGTATAATTTATCCAACTTTAAAATAATCATGAAAAAAAAAAAAAAAATTGTTAAAAAGAAAGCAATCATTTTTTACGGAATAGTAATGTGATACTATCGTTCAATTCATATTTACTATTAATCTTATTTCTTTTGATATACAGAATTTTCATGAGTAAAATCCATTTTTAATCCATTAATTTTAAAATATGTCATATTTTGGTTCCGTTTTAAGAATTTGTCATATTTGAATTCTGCAGTTGTATTTTTTGTCCTATTTTAATTTTTCCGTTATTTTTTCTGTTAAATACGTTGTTAGATTAATGAAATGACTAAAATACCCATCACTTAATTTACAACTAAGTCCCTAAATTTATAACAATCTATCAATTTAATCTGAAACTATTTTTAATCTCAATTTTGTCATCTTCTCAACTTTGCCTAGTCTCTGCACTTTAATCTCACTCAAAATCCCCTAACCTTCTCTCTCTAAAGAAAGCCCCCACAAAAAAAAGAAAGAAAAATAAAAATAAAATCGAGTGAGAATCGGGATTTAGAAACAGACGCGATGATGTCCGGCGGCAGTGGCCAATCGGAAGCGAAGCCTAGCAGGAGGAAGAGCCATATGTATACACCGCATTGGTGACAATAGAGATCCACAGTTGACGGAGCCCGACGACGGTGGCACACCATCGATTAAAAAACTCGACCCCGCAAACCAACTCAGAGGGATCCAAGACGCGACGACATCTGGCGGTAGTCCCCATCCAAGACGCGACGACGTCCGGCAGCGGCACTAGTCCAATCAATTTATCTTCATAAATGAAGGGCCTCCACTCCACCACGTCACGCCTCCGTTACGCTTCCATCTGCGCCAGCGAGCTGAACGAGCACATTCATTAGAAGTTTAGTGATTATAATTTTATTAAATATGTAATTAGATTGTATTTTTGGGAGCATTTGCGTAAAAATAATTTAATTAACGATTAATTTGACGGTCAAACAAATAAAATAATCAAAATAAGACAAAAAAATATAAATTTAGAATCAAAATAAGATGAATTCTTAAAATATGACCAAAAATATGATCACATTTTAAAGTTAAAAAATTAAAAATGAACTTTAAAAATGACTAATTAATATAGTAGCTTCAATTCTTGTGCGGAACGCCTAAGTAGAACTAATATATGTTGATATCATGTTATCATCTTCTGTCACTTTCACATTTATTTTAGATGAATAAACCAAATTAAGACTAACCTAACTGAAATATTATTGAATGAATTTAATTTTGATTATTAATCTTTATTTGAAATTTTTTATGTCCATAAATTAATCGGTTTTGCTTTATTTGGACGGTTATGTCCAAACCCACAAAGAACCCACGCACGATTATAGGGATTGCCGTTCTAACACAACTTTACAAACTCCGGAGTATTACTATACTATACTTACTAATAAGTCATTATGGGCTTATGGCTCAGTTGTGAAGACTCACTTGGAAACTTTTTTTCAGAAATTATTCAAATTTTGAATAAACAGTAAATAAATATTGGGTTAATATTATTTTTATGTAACTTTTATCAGCACATAAGATAAATATTTTTTAAATAAAAACAAAGGGTAAAATAGTAAATTATTTATACTATCAAAACACAGACGGTCTTGAAAAATGCATTTTCTAAAAAAATATTTATCCTCCTGAACTGACCCTATAACATCCGGAGAAATTGGAGTTGAAGACACCAAAGACATCTGGGTTTTAATCAGATCATGTTCATATCGATTGTCATCAATCAATTCGAAACCAAACACACAACACAAGCAGATGTATTTTACGGAGTATTTGAATATTTTGGAGATCAGGGACGATTTGCTGCTGCTGCTGCTGGTGGGTGGCTTACTAATTCACATGGCCTTGCTTTGTGATGCAGGTGTCATCGTGCAAACTAATTAATTCACGTACATGCTATTATGAATGCCAAAATAATTAGTTTCAGATTTCATTGATTTAATAAATTACTCTCGTCCCCCAAAAAAATGAAACTGTTGACTTTTTATGTTAGTTTGATTTAATTTGTTTATATTAATTTTAAATAAAAAATTAAGAGATTAATTTCTAGTTGTATATAAAATTGTAAGGTTTATAATATAATTTGGATTAATACAGAAATAAAATGTTAAAAAATAATTGTTACATTCACGTTAAATGCATTCATTTTTTGACATACATAACGAGGCATAAAAGACAAAAAAAGGAATCAATTGGTAGTGTGTATGATGTAGTGACTAGTGCCTGCAGGTCGATGATTGTGAGGTTTAGATAGATACACCTTCCTTGCTTCACAAGGCACCCGATCTTACTGATCATCACCTTGTTTTTTTTTTTCCTTTTTTTAAATTTTATTCTACGGACTTTTTTTTATTTTTTTACAAGGACAAACTCAATTTGTTAGGAACAAATCATAACAAAACAAGTCAAAGAGAGTATATATACCATAAGAGAGTGACTGTTATTACGAAAAGAGAAAAAATGGAGTGAGGTGTAAATTAAACGAAATAATTAGATTTAATTATATTTTGGAATGGAAAATATTTTGATTCAATCTGGATTGGATTAAACTCCTCCAACCCGTATACGTGGCAGCGACCTCTTATTGATTGATGCCACCAATTAATAAGAGACTGTCACGTATACAAATTTGAAGAATTTCCTTTAATCGAACTGAAACATTGTCATGCCGGAATATGGTAGGGGGATTAATCCTCCAATGTTATGATCTTATGCAATATGTTAGGCGACTATTAATTAAATGTAAGATGGCGAATAGTCAAGATGAAGAATAGAGAACATAACAA
Source organism: Daphne laureola (assembly GCA_038382905.1). NCBI lineage: Eukaryota > Viridiplantae > Streptophyta > Magnoliopsida > Malvales > Thymelaeaceae > Daphne > Daphne laureola. The sequence continues at coordinate 5,534 of JBBYHH010525027.1, forward strand.
ATAGTACTTGTCAATGTCATGGCTGGGCCTGGGACCAAAGCAGTGAATTCAGTTGGATTGGAGTTGATCAGGAGTTTATGAATGCATGCAATGCTTAGCGGATTATTGAGGGCATAGAGTATAATAAATGGAATGCATGTTTAGTTGTCCGTCTTTTTTTGTTTTTTTTTTAAGTGACATCCGAATATGCAATAAAAAGAACAGAACTTTCTCAGCTCTAAAATATAAGAGCTGGAAAGTTTGAGTTCAAACGAACAAAGATAAAGGAATAATTACAGTGAGTTACAAACTATTGATATGCAGAAAGTTAATAGTACAATTTATATATTGATTAATATATTGATATTGATATATCAATTATATCAATTATATATCAATATCAATATCAGAAATAATTATATATAGTTTAGGAATTGATATAATTGATATTTAGTTGATATAATTGATATTTAGTTGATATAGTTGATATATAATTGATATAGTTTAGGAATTATATAATTGATATCCTTAAATATCAATATATATATATATATATCAATATAATTATATATAGTTTAGGAATTGATATAATTGATATAATTGCAGAAAGTTATCTCTCTAAACCCCCAATTACTTGCGTTTAGGAATGTGGGGGTTTAGAGAGACAACAGAAAGTTACAAGTTTATAATTACTCCTAAAGAGTTGATTAATCATTCAGAATAATTAACTGAGAACTTTGGCTGTTTGATAATCAGAGAAACGATAGGAACTACACTGATGATAGGTTGAGAGGTTGCTTATGTTGTGTATCTTGATGTGCTGGGTGGTGTGGGAAGATTGTTGCCTTTTTGTCTCTCCATATGCACCAAGCTGTAACAATTGTTACAATTCTGATTGCTATCCATGTTTTGTTTTGATTCCTGGAAAAGTGGGAACGTAGGGTTGTTGACAGAACATAAGTTAAATCTGCTCCTAATAATGGGTCAAGGTCGCACCACTCGTGAACTGAGAACCACAAGTTTGATGCAGTCGGACACCCTACAAGGCAATGTGAGAGAGACTATGTAGTGTTGCATCCACGCAGGTAGTCTAGATTTTGTAATGTAACTCCCCTGCGGGAGAGCTGGAGCTAAGTTAGGAGTCTGTCCAGCGCAGCTTCCCAGCGGAACACATTGAGTTTCTTGGGGATGTAGGCAATCCACTTTGTCGGTTGGTTCGAGTACGGGCAACTTAGTGTTGCTTCATCAATGATTTTTTAGAGTGTTGCGACTGAAAAGATCTTTTTGTCATCCAGATTCCATCTCCAGCGGTCTTGTTTATCTTCGTGAAGGGTGACTACCTGCAAAAGAGTTGTTAATTCTTCGAATTCACCTAGTTCCCCTTGCTCTAGGATTTCTTCTCCAATTCCACTCCCACCTCCAACCTTCTGTACTCCAACTTCCTCTATCCTCCACCTTACAATCCGCCATCAAGTCTAGGTTTGCTAGTCTAGGAAACGGCAATTTGAGAACTCTATATATCTCCGACCCAAATGTCCTCCCAAAATCGGGTATCTCTCCCATCACCTAGAGTTTTGCAAAAAGATTAGGTGAATTCCACTCTAGCTTCATCAAAAAGTTCTCATATTTTTAAAATTCCACTCCAAACTTCACCTATCTTCAAGTAGTCATCACCCTCCTAACCGTCATTTTCTCCATATAATTCTCTAATCACTACTTCCATCCTTTTCTCCATATAGTTGTCCATCTTTTTCTTCATTAATTGATCTTATGCGTGTGATCACAGTAACCATCGACGTACGTCTTGTGTCTTTCAACTTAATCACCATCAATGAACCCAAAGTCATGTATATTATTGTACTGGAGATGATATAATTTGAAAAGACTGAGAGATGATAATTTTAATGGGGAGAGGGAGGGAAAAGCCTGAATTTTTATTGTTGTGTGAGTGTGAGGCCAACACATGGGAGTTTTGTTGTTGTGGTAATAATTACTCGTACAAGTGAAGTGATGGAGGAAAGTTGCATGCTATTGCTAGCTACTTCCATCTCAATTTCACATAATTCTAGTAGTAAGTATATATTACCGTTACTAGAGCGGCGGAGGCGGTCACTTATTTTCTTTTTAACGTGGTCACACAAACTCTTTCATCATATATGATTCATTAACTCTTTTTTTTGGCGTTTACTTAATAAATCTCAAGGGACAAATGGAGGAGGAACACACAAGACAGACAGACAGACAGACCCAGTTTTGTTAAGTTTACCTGCCTTAATTACAGTGTTGTGCTGACTCGCTGCTAATGAAGAACACAAGTGACAATAACGAACTATTAATGATTCTCTCATCATGCATGTTACATGTAAATAATTTATGCCTCATAAAAGTTCAAAATTTTCACTGGATGGAACCTTTTCAAATACAGTTGGAGATAAATGTACTTGGTTTTTTATGGTATATATAATTTCAATGTGTTTTTTTGTTTTGCGGTGCTTGTTTGTATGGGTTTGCGACTCAGTTGGAGAAAACAAGTCACTGAACCATTAAAAAGCCTGAGAGCCTTTTGGGCTTGCTGTTGTAATCATTACAAGCCTGAGTACTGTTATGGGCTTATTCTTCAACCTTTTCTTTTTTTCTCGTGCTTTAAGCCCAATAGTATATTTTATAGTACTATTTCCCTCCTAATTTTTGTAAGGGTAATTATCAAAACTCTAAGGTTTAGCATAATCTTCACTTTGTCCCATTCAATTTTAAAATTCTACGAAAACCCCATTGATTGAGGTATGTGAAAATATACAAAAATCCCCCTCATGCTAACTTCCATTAAAAATCATGTTAGTTTTTCAGGTGTAATTACAAAAAATGAACCCTAAATAATTCTAACCCTAACCAATATACCCTACTTGTTTTAAATTATACAAATTAACCCTAACTAGTTTCAAAATTTACAAACCCACCACCTAACAATTACAAACTTAAAAAACTTACCCAAAGTTTCAATTTAGCCACTAACAACCATCCCCAACCTGTTCTGGCCGGACCGCCGCCGCCACCGCCTCCACCGAACCGCCCTCAACCATGTCGGAAACGTCCGAAAATGCCGGAAACACCTCGAAATGGTTAATAGGAGTCGGAAATCGCAGCCAAGAGCCGTAAATCGCGAACCCTAGGCTGTGATTCGCGAGCCCAGGGTCGCGATTCAGACCCTTAGGCTCACAACCGTGGTCTAGGGCTCTCGAATCGCGGCCCTTGGCTGCGATTTGAGGGCCCTATTATCCATTTTTGGCGTTTTCGACGTGGTTGACGGTGGTTCGGCGGTGACGGTCCGACGAAGGCGGCGGTGGCGGTGACGGTCCGGCCAGAGCAGGTTGGGGATGGAGGAGGAGGGTGTGGGTGTTTAAATATAGGATGAAAAATAATAAAGGGTAAAATTGTTAAGGTTAAAAGTTTTGGAATCTAACTTAGTAATTACACCTAAGAAATCTAACAGTTGTTCTGACGGAAGTTAGTCTCGGGAATTTTTTTATATATTTTCACATACCTCAGATGGATTTTCGTAGGATTTCAAAAATATAAGGGTAAAGTGAAAATTATGCTAAACCTCAAGGTTTTTATTTATTTATTTATAATTACCGTATTTGTAAACTCATACAAATAAGGTATTGAACTATTAAAAACTTTACTGAGTTACTGAGTGAGAATTAAAGTGTCATGATTAATGAATTACGCAATTCTGGGTATAAGTTCACACTCCATTGAGTAAATAAAAAACAACAAACACTAGTATTAATTATGAGTGTGTTGATGGATGCGGTATAATCAAGGCGACTAAAACTTGTTCCATGGAGGGCCGGTGTTTAGGGTGATGTTGGAGGCAATTGAGAACTGAATCACACCTTTAGATGGGAACTGATCCTTCAATTGTGGGTCTATGATCTACATTACCTTCTATACATCACTCCACTGAAATCTAGAGCCTTTAACCCCGTTAACAGTTCTAGCAAACTCATATACATCACTCTTAAATTTAACAAACTCTCCTTATATATTTGTTTGGGAGAAAAAGTCTCTTTTTACCACTAATATTTGTGTAAAAAATCATTTTTAGATATTTTTTTCTTTCTCAATTCACGTTTGCAATTTTTAGTTGTTTACTGGCCAAATTTTACCATCAAAAAAGTATTTTGGACTCATACTATCATTAATTCGATTAACGGTCGACATATATTCGAATATTCCGTTACGGAATTCCAACGTGACGAATTTGTGCTTACATGTCAAATATGTGGACCGGATGAATAAGCAAGTACTTTGAAGACCTTTGTTGATGTGTCCTCCATCCTCCGCCATGACAGCCTCCAACCTCCCTTGCGAAACTTTTGGTTGTTCTGCTTGCAATCTAAGACCATATTCATTTTAATTTACTTTGGGTTTTCAATCTCACCCATCATCTATCCATCATCAGCCACCAATGAACATTACACATAAATCATTAACAAAAAAAGAAATAAAAAATAGGCAGATAAATGATTCATTCAACAAGCATCTTCTTCTCCTCATCTTCCTAAATTGAGAAGGAAGTCGTCGTCAATTATATGTAGGAAGAAGAAGGCAGCAGGTGCGATGATGATGAATTGATGATGATGTTTACGGAAGATGAGCTACACTATGTGAAGGTTCAGGGTTGGTGGTGGAGCAAAAGATCAGCGATTTCATAACCCTAACTCTGCTTCTGGCGATTTCCTGAATCAAGAAGGGCGATTTCTAAGAGTGATTTACCTCCGAGGTTCCAATGAAGGGGGGATCTTGGGCACTCATCATCTGATCCACCGGATCATAGGCGCTCATCACCGTCCTGGGCGATCTGAATGACAGTGATCTGGACGACGATGATCTGGAGGCAGACAAAGGCAAAGAGAATCTGGAAGGAGGAAGAAACTGCAAGATTGTTTACTTCCAACTCACCTCTCACAAATCTGTTGGTTGTTCGTGTAGTGGCCTGGACGGTGCCGATCTGGAGGCGGCCATTGAAGCTCTTTGATCGTTCTGCTTGATCTCGGTTTGTGAGGTGTAATTACAGATCTGGTTGAAAATAATATGGGTTTGCGAGGTGTAATTAATACTCCCTCCGTCTCAAATTAGATGCACACTTTGACTTTTCCACTTGTGTTTGATTCAAATTTTCATTAAGAAGTTTTCGTTACAAAAATTCTAAAAAAACTATTTTTAGATACTAGAGATACTCATTGATCATTTGCATATAAATTATTAAACTATATACTCCATTCGCCCCAGCAAATGTATCATGTTTAGTTTTCAGCATTTAATGTATATATGATTTATTTCTTTAACATTCTAGCATAAAAATGTAATTATTTTATATACATATGATAATTTGATGTGTCTAATTTTTAAATATATATTTTTAAGAATTTTTTAACAAATTCTTTCTAATGATAA
>JBBYHH010525138.1:0-10969 GCA_038382905.1 Daphne laureola
GTTTCTGCAGGTTTTCCAAAACCGATGGGGGAAACTGGAGGTTTCACCTAACCTCAGGGGGGTTTTTGTAAGTTACCTTTTATCTTATTGATTACCTGTTAGTTTTTCCTGTTTTTTTCCCTATTCTTTGTCATGAAAGAAAACCATCACCTTAATGCTTCCTTCAAAATGTAGAAACCATCTTACTATTTTTAAAGAGCATGAACGATCATCTTTCTTAGGGTGTGTTCGCATAATCCGGCTTTGGCCAAACCATGATATTGACCAAGTTTGGCTAATTTGTAATTACCCTTTCACCCTTCATTAAGTTTGAAAGCTACCAGCACTATTTGCTCACCACATCTCACTCTTTCTTTCATGGCGGCGGAAGAAGAAGATGCAGACGCCGAAGAAGATGATTTTGATTTCCCTTCTCTCTGTGATTCCACTCTCTGGAGAGTGCAGTCTCCCAACCCAGTTGAAATCCTCTCGAACAAGTCACCGGAGAAGCTCCGGCTTCCACACCTGACAGATCTGGATCTCAAAACTTTCTAATCAAATGATGAACCGGCGGCAGCAGTGGTATGGTTATTGCCTCCTTTGACGAGGACAACCCCACCAGAGATTTCTCCACCGTTGACGCCGCCGTCATGGATGATAAAGACGAAAGCTTTTCTTGGCGTCATCGTCGACTTGCTTCTCTTGAAAAACACATCGATCGGCACCGCGGTGGTGGTGGTGATAGTGCTCCGACACAGCCACCGCCATCACCTTCTTCTTCTTCGCCAACGAAAATGGAATCCTAGCCCGTTGGGTGTAATATTCGCCGGCGGCGTTTGAAGAACCTACCAGCTTCATAGAGAGAGACAGAGACAGGGTTGGAGGAAGAAGATGAAGTTGAAGAAGCAAGCTTTAATGAGGGGTAAAAGGGTAATTACAGATTGGTCAAACAGTGTCAATATCATGGTTTGGCTAAAACTTTGATTATGCGAACACACCCTTAGTGGGCTGAGTTCTTCTATTGTTTTCTTTATAACCGAAGTATCAGTAAGCAACAAAAAGGTTACATGAAATAAATGATTAGTCTTTACTGATTATATAACTCCAAAATAAAAGTTATCTTCTGTTTATATTTATAGAAGCAGTGAGGATCACCATAGTTAGTAACAAAGAGATTAGTAATTATAATAGTAATAATAAACAGTAATAATCCTACTGAAATAATAATAGAAATGAAGGTTTGATGGTAAATAAACAAGTTGTACAATGTGAACTAATAATATTCATAATATTTAGACGTTAATAGGATTAGTTCTCTTTTGAACGTTTGATTCATAGCTTCTTCATAAGCTTTATTCATTCATGTGATATTTTTCCTATGTTTTATAATATAAACAAAAAATTAATAATTTTAGTTCATTGTACTGTTAATCAATAAATGGATAGTTTGGGAAAGGATACACAATTTACATTGACAAGACGTTGAAATGCAATGGCAGTTATATTAGTGTTAGTAATTTATGGGTATTTAATAAAATGTCTTATCGAGTTCTAAAGAAAATTCATGACATTATAATAATTAATGATGCAATTTTTAATTTGTTTCAGGATCTATTCTTTCTTGCTTCCCTCAGTAATACAGGTTTGTTTGTCTTCATTATAATAATGATGCAATGAACATAGTTGGTCTGACATCGTATTGGATTTATATTATTAAAGGCATTACTTTTAACAGGACAAGATGGAGGTGACAAATCGAGTTTGCTTCAATTTATGTGTGTTGTTGCATAAATACTTTGAACATGTGGACTTGTGGTGCCATCTGAATATGTAGTATAAATTAATTTAGTATATTTGGAAGTATGATATTTTTAAACATGATATTTGTGTGCATCAATTTTTAGTCCAATTTTGATTTTTTAGTTCTTGTAAAATTGTTTAAGCAAAAGAATGTTTTAAGTGGTTAAGGTTGAGGAAGGGCGGAGATTTGGGAAATGAGAAAGGCTTCTCTACTGTCACAGCCGGGGCGGGGGTAGTGGGGTGTTTAATAATATATTAATATTAAATATTATATTAATTAAAATAATTAAGTATAATTAATGAGTTAAACAACCCCTAACCTCCACTACTCTCTGGTGTGACAATAGAGAAGCTCTTTTCGAGATTTGGACAGAATTTTAAATTTAGTCTCCTTTTTATTCTCAAGGATAAAGTAGTAACAAATTATTGAGTAAAAACATATTACCCTTCCCATTTGTATCCAAACAAGAGAGATGGTCGGAGGGCCCATTCCTCACCCTAGCCCACTTCCAATTCAATCCAAACACAGAAGGGGCACTTACTCACCCATACCGTGCCGGCCTTTAATAAATTTATCCAAACAAAAGAAAAGACCAGTAATTGATTTGTGTATATTTAATAATATATTAATTATAATTTAGATTAGATTTATGTCAATTAGAATTAATTAATATATTAATTCGCCTTAAATATAGGATTGGCTTCTTCCAATACTGAAGAGAAGCACAACCCTCATACTTAGTATTATCTCGTACTATATCTGCCCTAGTTTCATTTCTCTCTTTGCTGAATACATGAGGCTTTTATTTTTATATTTTATTTTTGTTATTTCCTGTAAGCATTTCCATTTCAGCACTTTATTTTCTGTAAATCTATTACTATTTCCTGTGTTTACTATTTTCAACCTTAATAACAAGGTTTTTAACAAGGGTTTTAATGGTTGAGTTGATCTATGTGATTTGATCTAACTAAAGCTTCACATTTATCGTATTAGCTCTAAGATTATGAGGATCAAATGACCAATGCACCCAAGAATAAGAAATGAATATCAAAACATTTTTTTTTTCTAAAAAACATTTTCTCTCACAAATTCACATAAATTTTCAAAAGTACCTCATTTTCCTTATAAACAACATAAATCAACATACTTAAAAAAATTGAAGAAATAATTTGTATGATGTGATATAACCCTATTGGTTGTGTCACTATTTATCAACAATAAACTACCATAAATAGAATAGAGAGTAAAAGAAAAAAGTTTAAGAAATAATTTGAATGATGTGGAATAACCTTATTGGTTGTGTCACTATTCATCAACAGTAAACTACCATAAATAGAATAAAGAGTAATTGGCCCAATTGCGCAAATGCCTCACAAAAGAGTAAAAAGAATCCAATTATACATCTATACATTATACATTTATGGCTCTGTTCGCAAAACCTTAGTTATCTCCAAAACTTGATTTTCTCCACCTCTTGCTAAACCCCATCCCACCTCTAAAGTAAAATGAATTAACACAATGAACCTCCAGACCTTTTTTTAGTGCTACATTGCCTCCCCTACTCGCACCATCACCACCTTTCTTTACAGTGTCATCTCCCAATGATACTCATCCTGTAGACCCACTGCACCTTGTTGTCGCTAGCGCACACAATCACTTTCCATTGAACCACGCATCATTTTTGCCCACCCCTAATAGACGATTTAGCCATTGTAATCGGTGAACAGTAGCTCGTTGGACAACTCATCTGACCGAAGACAATTCACAAGCGTGAGAAAGGATCGCAAGCACGACTTTTCCGGTAGGAATCGATGTCTTCTCTATGGCCTAGTGCGTCACTGCTTAGTCTCAAAGAAGGGCTAGGGTTATCAGTGATACGAAGATCCGTGGCGGGGCTGAAGGGCAATGATTGTAACAATACGACATGGGGATTCGGAGACATGGCTCTAGGTGGTGGCTCGAGCAACGCGAGGATGCGCTCTAGGCTGGTTTGGGGCAAATTGGGTGAAGGTTGAGAAATCGGCAACCAGAGAGAGTTGTACAGGGCAACGTTGTGGTGGGGCTGGCCAATCGCGAATTGTTGGTCTCGGTCGTAGGAATGATGGTGGATTAGTTGAGCTGAGGGAGTAAAACGTTCGATTTAGAAATATTGGAACATTTGAGATCTTCGGAAATAGTATAAGAGTGGCTTTTTAAATTTTGCATCTCAGGCTATCAAGGTTTCACAAAACCAAGGCTTTGTTCGCTAAAACAGGGTTTTACCATATCAAAGTTTCAAAAATTATGTAAAATAACAAATTTCATCCTAATTTATATAAAACTTTCAAAAAAAAAAACAAAACGTTAAAACCCTACAATTCCCCATCCTTTTCCCCTCGCACCATCTTCATCATGATGCCACCCTCAATAAAAGAGAAAAGCAACAGAGTAAAAGGAAAAAAAAAACACCTACACCCAAAAAAAAAAAGAAACAATAGCATAAAGCTTCGACAGTCCTCCACCATCGTCGCCGACCATCTCTCATCACCTCCCACAGCCCGGAGGCTGCAACACCGCCACCTCCGTCTCACTCCCACGCCACCGCCACGTCGATCTGGCCCAAATCGCCCCCCACCGGAGCCATTTTCTTGTCAACTCACCAGACCCGATTTCATTTACCTAGCCGAATTTACAGTTGCCCAACTCATTTTCGTCCCTTCCAACGCCATAGCACGCCGTCCCCTTCATCGCCGCACCTCTAGTGACGATTTTGTTTGTTATTCTATTTTATTTATTTTTTTGTTTTTTGGAGCAAAATCGATTACAAATGTTAGTGGTGTTGGTGGGTTGACGGCGAGCCGGTGGGGTGTGGAGGGAGGCCAGAGTCGATGATGTCGATGACGGTGAGATGATGATAGTATGATGAAGATGGTGGGATAGAAAAAAATTGGAGAATTGTAGAGTTTTAACATTTTAGATTTTTTTTGAAAATTTTATATAAATTAAAATAAAATTTATTATTTTATATCATTTTTTAAATCTTGATGGGGTGAAATCCTGTTTTAGCGAACAGAGCCCAAGGTTTTGCCAACAAAGTCTATACAATTGTGGGCGATTGTTGAAATTGTTCATTGATGGGCTTGTATAAAATATGAGCAGTTCCATCGTTGTTGTTTGCTCTCATCTCATTTACACACATATAGAGTAGCAATGAAATTTTCATCTTTCCAATTCTGCCCTCATCTCTCTCTTCATCGTCCTCTAATGTCTCCTCTGCCTTCCCTGCTACCAAACATCAAATAAACAGAGAAACCAAGTTGCCAACTGATTTTATCGATCAACACCTCCCATCACAATAATGTTATTAATATATTTCATTATGCTTTTAACAAGCAAATTAAAAATAAAATAAAATAAATGGCTTAATGCCTACAAAATTTGCAATAACACTAAATCTTTTAACAATATTTTTTATATGATATAAATGAAAATTTTGAATCGATATTAACACAATATAATATTAAATGATAAAGGAAACTATAATAAACTATAGATGGAATGAAGGAAATAATTAGCATTAAGGTCATGTTCCCATAGAAGAAAAGAAAAAGAGAAAAATGTTTATTTTAAAAATTGATGTGGAATTTTGAAAGAAAATAATGATTAAAGGAAATGATGGATTGATGGAGGTTTTTTTTTTTTTTTTTTGCTCACATCTGAACACAACTAAAAAATATTTTGAAGAAAGTTCATGTAATCTAACAAAAGAGAAAGTCTCATTAAGTAATAAATAGACATGGTGAACTTTCTTTTGATTAAAGGAAATGATGGATTGATGGAGGTTGATTGCCATCATACCGAACGAAGATGCTGTGAACGGAAGACCGTATGAAACTTTTATGTTAGGTGATGGAAACAATGTTTCTGGGTGGAACTGATGCTCTTACATCACTGTGTGGTCGTGGTTTGCCATTGCATAGCGATATTGGTTCTCTATTCATAGTTGTTTACTTATTCTGCGTATTCTTTGGTACTTTAATTTTGTTTTATTTTGGTTAATTGGATTACAGCTTAACTGCTTTCTTGATATTAGTTTTATTTTTAGGTGTTGCTTGTGTTTTTATTTTTGTTTCAACATTAGTTTGCAGACTAGCTGCAGATCTGCTCGCTTATGGTCTGAGCACGTAGGTTGGTACAATTGGAGACTTGTTCCTCCACTCTGATTTTTCTCGACATTTTACCGCAGATATAGAATGATTGATATTCTCTTAAATAAATAAATACGAGTAAATAAATAGACAGGGTAAACGGTTTACCTTTAACTGACAACTTACACATCGATTTTTGAATTTTGATTTTGGAGAATTTTGTATTTTTTAAAAGTATATGTTATTTTTATGGAAGAAACATGGTAAGAAAAAGATCATTTGGTAGAAAAGTTGTTGTGACTCGGACTCTCATCTGTCTCACAACTGAAGAGATTACAAAGATAAAAGATTAAATTATAAATAAGTAAAAAATTGAGATAATATTTTAGAAAGATAAAAGAAATTAAAACTGAGATCGGAAGAAAAGAACTGATAAAACTAGAGTGACCTAACTAGGAGGAAAATATAGAAGATGACTTGTTTGTAAAAAATTGAAGGTTAGAAGGATAGTTGGTAGAGAATGACTGAAATGAAATAAAATGACAAGATGGGCTTATTTGTAGCTTCAATAAAAGTTAAGGGACTGAATATATAATTGTTTAATATGAGTATGTATATTAGTAAAATGAAGAGAAACGATCAGGACAGGATCGGCTCCGCTTTACTTTTCGTCTTCTTCGCTTCGTCCTTGGCAGTCGCGATCGTGAGACGAGAACCGGAAGATGAGAAGGCACGGCGAAGGTGCCGGCGACTGGAGAAGCTCCGTCGGTGATCCGACGAACCTGAGGCTAAGGATCGATTATTCGATCTTCTTCTTCACTTCGACCCGACTCTGGCATGGTGGCTGGAGGCGGCGAGCTACTCGACACGGAAGGGACGGCCGACGACTGGAAGGAGTTCCGCCGGCGACGGGATGAGGTGGCGGTGAGGATTGATTCTCCTTGATTCTCTTCTTCATGGCGTCTGACGAACAGAAACAGAGAGGGGAAGTACTTGTGTTTTATCTTCTTCAATTCTTCTCATCTCTTTCCGTCGATTCTAGCGATGGGGATACGCTTCCGCGGTGATTTCTGGCGGCCTTGCGACAGTGGAGGCGAGCCACGACTGGGGGTTGACTCGCGGTTGAAGCAGAATACGGAACAGAAGGGGACGGACGTCGCTCTGTTGTGACCGGAGGTAAATGATTAATTCTCTTTCTCTCTGTTGTGACTATCTCTTCCAAATTCCAGCACTGCATGTGATTGGGGCGATTGCTTGTCAAATTGGAGAGAAACCCGAAACTGTCCTAATATTAGGTGATGAATCTCTGTGATTACTTCTTCAAGGAACACTGATTACTTGTTGAAATATGATTTAATCTTTGTTTAATTGATGAATTTACTGAAAATAGTACAGTAACGATATTGGAATGGCATTCCTAAAAAATGACCGAATCTTGTGTGTGATATTGTGAGACTCTATCTTTGCTAATATTTAAGTTGACATTTGGATGATGTTAGTGATTGAATACAGCTTCTGTTGTGAATGCATGATAGTGGATGGACGGTTTTCTTGGAGTTCTCCATGTAGGCCGAATTACTGTGATGAAGCATTGCTTGATGTTGATAATATATGTATGTAATGACAAAGTGTTTTAATGTTAATAGTAGTTGTTTGAGCTACAGTGGAGTACTCATATGAAGTAGATGATAGTTAGAAGATTGACTCTAATCTTCCTACTGTGGCTGATTCATGTTTTGATTAAGGAAGCTAATCACATACAAGAACTGTGTTATTGATCTTAGTAAAATTAGAGAAAGTTATGTAGTAAAATAATGGTGTACTCTAGGAAGTCCTTTATGACTGATTGGTATGCGGGAAAACACCAAGTGCTCCTAGGTGGGATTAGTAACTTGAGATAAGGTAGTACTAATTGAATGTTGGATAACTGTTGTTGATATATTAATAATGAGTTTATTGAATTACTACACGGTATCGTGTTGGCCGTTGTAGTTTTAATATTATTGGAAGTTTCGGCCTTGGTGAGTAATTAGGAGAAAGATTGTTACTAATCTTATTACCGAGAACCATTTGCGTAGGTAGTGTAACTATTAAATTACTGCATATGTTCTCTTTGTTGAATATTGATATAACTGTTCCAATTCTGTTGTGTGCATATTATCATTGGACCACCCGAAATGACTTGAAGGGAAGACCGAGAACATGAAGCTGGAGAAAAAGTGAAATATTGGAGGAAGACAATATATAAAAGAAGGCAACGAAGACCCATAACCGATAAACAAGAGCAGGAGATTTATAAGAATGTTACTACTCTGGGTGTTTGCCAAAATATAAAGATAGCTAATTGTACTTGTAATTATGACTGATGTATGATTACTGTATAAAGTATAAAAAGTAGACTTATAATAATAATAATAATAATAATAATAGTACATTGGATAATTAACTGAGGAAGGACTGGAGTAAACAATACTTATCTTTTTTTATATTAATGTAAACTCTTAAAAGGATTAAGATTGAGTAATACAATTGTGAATCTTAAATGACAACATTGATAATTATAATAAGAGAGTACTTGGTAATATGTCTTATGGCAATATCATTGAGGAAACATACGCAATGACTAGGAGTATATCTGGGTAGCGAATACGAGAAGAATAATTGTAGAACATGGGGATTAGAAGAGTATATTACTCTATTCCTGATTTGCAAATATGCATGTGATCTATCATCCTTGCTTGTGTCATACCGTTTGCTGGTGCATGTATTCGAAATAAGGGAGTATGCTTAGTAAAGAATGTGCGTATATCAACTACATGTATACTTCGAGTACAATATAATAACTGAACCATTTCTATCTTTTCACACAACAACACTGCTAAGAATCTAACGACGGGGAGCTCAATGAGGTAAACACTGGAAGACTATACACTGAACTCGGACTACACTGAGAGCTAAAGCTACAACGTGAAGTATCTCCAAAAGGTGGAACTAAGAAGTGAGACTAAACTAACTTGGCAAGTCAGGGTCAACCATTCTTCCTGACGGGGGCCGCCTCCTTTGTGTAAGTCTCTTGAACCCTTCTCTTTTTCATTACTTATTTTGCAAGTTACTTATAATTGAATTATTACTTGTTTAAATATAATCTCATATCTCTCATATAAAACTTGTAAGGAACTTGTCTATGTTCATGAACTGGGGAGAATGACCGGATGGACGGTTGCAGCTGAAGGACTATAACAGAGAAAGATTTGGAGGACCTTGACACTATTTACTTGTATTTTCTTTATTTCTTTCTTTCTCACTTACTTTGAGGGTAAACGCACTCTGAACCTCGGAATGTGTCTGGATGCTCTTAGTTCTTTCGTGAACTTTGTTTTTAAAATATTTTAAATGGTTTTTCGAAAGATTTTGAAAGTTGTGAAACGTCGTTCACTGGAATTCACCGTCTGCTTTACAAAGCAGTTGGAACGTCGGGTCAAAACAAAAGTTGTTATATTTTGCTATTGAAGTGGTGAAGATATCATATGGAAGTAAAAAGTTTTGGTTCCAATTTTTGTCTTGAGTTAACGCTTTTAAAAATTCTTTTAGAGACGATGCTGAAATGGACAATATAAAAGTTTGTCATTTGATTACGTGGATACTGATTAGCAACCATGCAATATACATAATGTTTGTATCATTATCATTTAACACTTAACTTATTATTCACCATAAGCAACTATTACAATTAGAGATTTAGAAGCAGTATTGCGCACAATACATACACATCAATATTATGTATAAAAAGATGTTGAAGCTCCTGCTGCCGCCGCTCCTTGGATCTCAGATTCTGGCCGTCGGTGCCGCTTTAGTTCGAGCGCCAATGGTGTTGCCCAACGGATGTCTCGTTTTTACCACCGTCATGGTTGGCCTTTTGCTTATTACTGCCATCATGGCCGCTCGCCCAGGCGCACCCTGGTTCGGGTCCCCTGTTTCGCTTGGGTTTTCGGACTAAGGATGATCAGAGGAGATGTGGCTTCGCGTCGCCGGATCTCTTCCGGTTGTGGGAGGCCGCCGGTTGTGTCCTCACATCACACAAGTTGCGATCGGAGGTCACATGGGTTGTACACCGATGGTTGGGTCACCAGACTCGGGTCTGGTGCCGCACAATGCCTAAGCCAGACTGCCCACAGAGAAATTTTTGGTTTGTTTCGATGAACCCTTTGGTCTGGCTCAATTTTTGCGGTGCTCCGCCGTGGAAGTCTATACGGAATGGAGGGAGGGTTGGTGGTGGAAACGAGGTGGTAGAGTTGGAAAGTGTGCTGCCGAATCGAGAGGGTGACCGTAAAAGGGTCCGGGTAGAGGTGCGCGATGAAGGTGTTCAAGAGGTGATGCAAGAACTGGCAGGGAGCGACATTGCTCCTTACCTGACCCCATGAGGCTTCAGGTAACGAATGATTGAGTTCTACAGTCCGGCCTAGCCATTCGTATTTTATTATGGACTCATATCAATCACTGGACAAATGTGTGTAGATGGCTTTAGATGCGGTCCAACCAGGTAGGAGTTGGTGCTTTCTTGTGCTTTCCGAGCTTTCTTGCGGGGAACAAGCTCTTTCGGGTCCTCTTAACTTGGCTTCAGTGGAGAGGGATGATAGCCTTGAGCAGTCTTGAGTATGATGTGGACAGAAGCTTGCTTCAAACCTTATGGTATTCTAAAAGGATTTGCAATCAACATTCTACCCTAAGGAGTTGCATCTATTATTGGCTATGTATCTTTGTCATACTGATGTCCTTTTTTGATTTTCTTAGGAGCTCTTTTGGTTGGTTTTCGTTGTTTTTTCTCTATATTGGAATTGTTGTCTCATTAATCTTAAGTTTTTAGGACGTTAGGTTGAGTCATGCTCACGTTTTACAAAGAGCATTAGTTGTTATCAGGGTCTTATTCCTGTTTGTTCTGTTTCTCCAGCCAGAGACTGTTTACCATTGAATGAATAGTCATTCACTTTAAAAAATAAAATAAAAAATTACTCACCATAATATTGTTCTCTATTTTGTACCACAACAAAGCGTGGACTAAGAA
>JBBYHH010525248.1:0-10968 GCA_038382905.1 Daphne laureola
GCCCGTGGTTCACCTGCAACACCTGAAACTTGGAAAAACCTATTTCCTCCCACCAACACTCTACCAATGCAAATCATACAAGTTCATTCATCAACACACCTCACCAAAACTTCAATAACAAGCAATAATCAACACTCTACGTGCAATTTAAACTAAAAAAATAATAACTTCTCACGTACCTCCATCATTTACTGAGCTCCAGCCGACAAAATTTTCCATTTGCCTATGGTGGGTGTAACAAATCTTCTTCCAACCAATGAGAGCTCAATGTGAAGTGATAGATCCAGACCAAAGGAAGGCCCTGCAAAATTTCTCAATTTCCAAACAAAGTACCTTTCGGGAGAGGAAAATTTTGAGACCAGAAACTCTAAAAGCTAAAGACTACAACATTGTTTAATTAGAGCGTCCTAGGATAGGACAGAAACTTGGTAGTCCAAGTTTGGAATTTCTGAAGAATCTTGTCAACCAAGGATTGACAGTGGCCAATCTGAAGCCTTATGCCCACTAAACGAACCCCGAGTTACCTTATTGGTAAAGAGCCAGCCTCCATGGCCAATACCACCTGCACTTCACATCTAACCTCCAAGCACAACCTAGCCATATTGAGCTGACTTTTCTGCCTGTTACAGTTGAGACTAGAAGCAACAACAAACTCATCTATAGCCTGTAAGATATTTCTAGCTTTCGTGACAATTATCTTGGTAAAAATTATAATATCATCTACAAACAAAAGGTGTGACACTCTTAAAGCAACACACTTAGGTGATATGCTATATCCCTCCTACCAAAGGCTCTACACAGAATTTGAGACATATACTCCATGACCAGAGCAAATAAAAAGGATGAAATGGGGTCACCTTGCCTCAGACCAACCCTCCCTTAAAAAAGCCTTCCAAGGAGCCATTAATATTGATGGAAAACCAAGAACTCTCCACACAGAGCATAACCCATTTCAAAAATAAAGGAGGAAACCCTATTAGAGGCAAATAATTCCTCAAAAATTTTCAGGACACCGAATCATATGCTTTACGAAGGTCAGCCTTAACCAACATCCTCGGAGAGATGCCCTACTGACAATACCCCCTCACTAACTCATGACAGAGTAAAACATTATCCACTAGTGCTCTACCCTTGACAAATCCACTTTGACATGTACTAACCAAAATTAGGAGTAAAGGTTGAAGCCTCAGAGCCAACACCTTGGACAGAAATTTGTATCCACATTATCGCAAGCAATGAGATGATAATCCCCTGCAGAGATGGCATGTGAATGTTTAGGGACCAAGTGTATCCTGGTAGAAGTCATAAATTTATGCACTACACCAGACCCCAAGCAATAGGAGATAGCATTAAACACATCAGCACTAACAAGATCCCAGTGTCTCTGGTAAAACACCACAGAAAAACCATCAGGCTCAGGTCTTTTGTTAGGGTTCATAGAGGATAGGGCATTGCAGACTTCCAAAAAAGAGATAGGGGCAGAAAGGGTTGCAAAGGTTTGAGGTGAAACCTTAGGTCCCAAGTTAACCACATCTGGATCTACCAAAGGAGAGGCAGAACTCTCAACAACCAACAAAGCTTTGGAATAACATCTTATTTCCCTCATCTTTACAAGAGGCCCTTTGGCTTGGGTTCTTTCTTAAGAACTTGGAATCTCAGATTAAAGTTGAAAGGCCTATTACCATCTATAGTGATAGTATGGAGACCATGGCTTACACTAAAGATCCCAAGTACCATGGAAAAACAAAGCATATTAGCATGAAACACAATTTTATGCGGGATGCAATTGACGATGGTGAAGTTAAGATATAGTACATTTCTACAGACCTTATGGTGGTAGAACCTCTCACTATGCCATTGCCACCACTTGTGTTTGCTCGTCATGTTAGAGCAATGGGCCTACTTAGATTATAGTATGTTGGATTGTACTTCCCCATCTTTGGTTGTCACACATGTTTTATAAGATATGTTGGATAATTAATAAAGTTGTTTACCTATCATCACACTTTTTGTTGAAGTTTTTGTAGCATAATGAAAATTAGAACATGTAAAACATAGGCATTAGAAATACTTTCTCACACAGGTCTTTCGCCCTTAATCTTGAAGAGATTAGGGATAAGACAACTAAAGAATTGAAGTATGTTGTTTCTTTAGAAACATGTAATTTTTGGGATGTGTTCCATCTGTTATACTTTTGAGTTGGAGTCTTGAACCAACACAAGACACTTTAGCTAAGTGTCACCTTGATTTGCTTAAAATCAAGATGAGATGAACAAGTTCATCATGTTTGTATGACCACCATACATCCTTGCGTATGATTGAAGTAAACTAGGGCTTACTTAATGATACTTCATGGTTTGTGACATGTTTTCCTATTTATTTGTTAAAGGGAATACACTAATGGTGTTTTAAGAGGGATAAAATGACACACCCCTCCACATTCGTGGGCATCATTCCAAGTGGGAGTGGTGTAGGTAAAAGACCGAGTTAGTGTTCATGTGGGACTTATGGGATGTGTTCCTTAGGATGTTTTCCTTGAAGAATATGTTCATCAAGGATGTGTTCTTAGAGTTCCATATCCCTGAAATGCGACCCAAGGAAAGAATGTAAGCAAGCTGTCTCTATTCTTGCTTAGTGTGAGATTCTTTGACATAAACGCTTAGTGACTTTACCTTACTATTAGTGAATTGTATCAATGAGACTACTTTAATTGCTTTTTAAAGGTCTTGGAGAATATAAGATTGGGCTATCCTCTTTTTAGGTAGTCAAGTTGGTACAATTACCTAAGTTGTTCAACCTAATAGGAAAAGCACTAGTAAATGATACAGAAACTATAAAAGTTCAATTTAGGGCCCACATACTATGTTTATGATTTGGATGGACTTATGAGTATCTATAATGGGGTCTCGATTACTTAATACAATCATAAATTTCGAATAGTTGAAATTCTAAGAAAGAGACTAATTGTGATTAAGAAAATGTATCATTGTGTCTAGGGTCTATAAAGGCAATACTTGATGAGTTCAAGTAAGCTTGATAGGTTCATGAAATGTTTGAAGAAGTTCAAAGAAAACACATAGAAGTGCTTGAAGAGTTCAAGAGCATTGAAGTGTACTTTCTAAGTTCAAGTGCATTAAGGAGCGGACAACCTTTCATTCTGAGTCTAACAACCATAATGAAAGAGACTTGATATGTGGGCCTTGGGGTCACACCCTTAACTCCATTCATACAAATTTGCCTTGATTTCGCTTGTGTTAGAGAGATTTGTTTCGAGTGGTAGTTGGAACTCAAAAGTGTCTTAATGCGAGTGAGAGTTTGTTGGAATTCTTTGGTGCACCAAATTTTTTTTGAGGTGGTACTCCAGCTCAGACGAGCTGGGAGTAGCTTGATCTTCACTTATCTTAGCTAAAAGTTGCTAAGTGTAACTTAAAGTTACCTTACTACAACTAAAAGTAGTTGTGATTAGCTCCCACCAGCTCAAGTTAGTTAAAGGTAAGTAACCTTAGCTCATTTGAGATAGTCTTGAAGAAGAAGAAGAAGAAATCATTAGTTAAAGGTAACTAACCTCAGCTCATTTATGCTAGTATGAGATCATAAACAAACAACTTTATTAATCATCCAATATATCTTACAAAACATTTGTGACACCTAAAGAAATGTGAAGTTCATCCAACATGTACAATCATCTAAGACCCATTCCTCAAAACATATTGAGCAAACTCAAGTGGTGGTAATAGGAAAGGGAGAACCACTCATGGTCATTAGAAATGATTTTAGAAAACATAACTTCAATCTTTTTAATTACATCTCATGCTAATGTCCTTGGTCTCTCTAAGGTATTTTGGGTCCAAAGCTACCATACTATCTCTATAGTAATAGGCTTTTCAATTTCAAACTTGAAAACCCATAATAATGAAGAAAACATCCAAGCCCTTATGGATTTTGTACATCTCAGGTATATGAAACACATTTAGCCTCCCTGTCCAACTTTGCTTCCTATTACACCAAGTAATAGTATTATTTTAGAATAAATACATACCAAACATGGATTGAGATAGTAGATGAACCATTAACTTATGTATATCCATGTACATAACATGTCATACATAAGACCATTAATTTTACTAAGGTAAGATGTGGGAGCCATTTACTTTATTCTCCTTTGGAGTGTTGGATACACATATCCTCTCCAATCTTGCAACCAATTGCAAGAATCTTGAGATTTGTTAACTTGAACTCCCAAGAACCTTTACATTAAAAGGCTCTACTGGGAGTTTCAATTGCCTTCCTTTCTATCCCTTAGGATAAAGGGGCATCTTCATGCCCTTCATGTAGAAGATGGAGTACAACCATCTTTGATGATCATTAACAAATCAAGTCCACTACTTACTTTTAGTAGTCTATTCTACAAAAAGAATGAATACTAAAGTATGGACTAGAAGGAACATTGATATACATAATGGTCTTTATACATCATCACTAATTCATAACTTGTAATTACATAGTGAGACTTCAAGAATAAGTGCATAGAAGCTCATGTAGACATCTTCAGTTTACATACTTTGTCTCGTTGACATTTTATGGACAAAGTTCTCTAGTTGTCCCATGTATATCACCTTTCTCAAAACAAATTTGAGAAAAGAAACTATTAAATCTTTTGATGTAATATAGGTCCAATCTTACCACTATGGAAAGTAGTGAAGCTTGAGAACACACTTGTTCTCAATTGCCTTTCATCTAGGAGAAAAACAATTTGGTTTCCACAACTCATTTGGATGCATCAAATGCATCTCATTCGTTTAGTCACTTCATCTTTAATGCATCTTTAAGAGCTACATTTCATTTGGTTCAAGAACCAAATGTTATCCCCATTATCTAAGACACGCCATTCCCATGGTGTTCTAGATCATCTCATTGAACTTATTCAATGAGACCAAGATGGAAGAAACTTATGTTCCATCACTTGAGGCTCAATTTTATTTTTCTTGAATATCCTCAACTCCCTCACGAACAAGTTCATCAACTTTTAGATCTTGCTTATGTTGCTCCATAGAAACTAGAACTTATTCCACAAGAGTCACAACTCTATTTAGTTGAGGTACTCCCTCTAGAGTAGATGCATTTGTGCAACTAGTGTTGTTACAGTCCATCTTAAAATGAACGGAGCATGAGAGCTCAAGATGTTATCTGGCCAAGCTTCAAGGTACAATTAATCCACTGTTGGGATGCTACAAGTTATATTTTCCCCTTGGCACAAGCTTGGCACCACCTTGGTTCAATGTTGGGGCAAGAACGGAAGTAAATAATAGTTTGGGATACTTTGGCGCTATGTTGGTGCCATGTTGGCACGAAGTCTGGAGCAAAAAAATGAAAATGGTCATTCTGGTCACTTATGGCGCCATGTTGGCGCTATTTTGGCACCAAGTCTGTGCAAAATTGTTAAATTCGTAAATGAAGGGATAAAATTTCATTTTTAACAAAAGCCTTATCTCTCCTCTCCCTCTCCCCAGACCCAATTCTGCCCTCCCTCTGCCACCATTGTTCTTGCAATTGCTTCACCAAATCTTCATACTTTCTCATGGAATCAAGAAGGTAAACACATATTCATGAAATATTCATGAAGAAAACTTAGTTTGGAAGTGGAATCAAGCTCATCTCTTCCCTCTCCATTTAGGGCTGAATTTTGGGGCTAATTATGTAGCAATTTCTTCATCAATTACTTTAAGATTTTTGTAAGGTAAGCATGAATTTGAAGTATTTTGAAGTGGTATTAAGTTTCTCTACCATGATTCATCATTTGGTTGAAGTTACAAATGCTAGGGTTCATGTGTTCTTGAACAAAGTTTGGGGCTAAATTGATTGGGTGTTTCCAATGTGTAATTGGGATGTTTATGAACACATCTAATGCTTGGAGTTAAGCTTGAATCATTATGGTTGATGAAATGAGGGTGAGGCCCATTTTATGCTTATTGAGCATTTATTGATGTTCTTTGTTTAAGTGTTGAATTGTGATAATTTAGTATTGCTATGGAGCTCTTAAATTGTGTTTAAAGTTTGAAGAAAAACTCTCCTAGGGTAGTTTTCTAAGTGGGCCGAATTTATGAGGCTTTATGAAGTAATTGGTGTTCAATGATAAATTGTGGAATTGATGATGGATTTGTGTTATTAGTGAGCTTTTTGATGGTGTTGAAAGTTTGGAGAAACTTTCTTTGGTGAATTGCAAGTATGGCCGAATTTGAAGAAGTATGATTCTATGTTGGTATTTGTCTAAAGTATGAATGGGAGTTTGTTTAAAGTTGATTATGAGATCCCAATTTATGATTGGTTGATCAAAGGGAATTTTCTAGGTATGTTTACCTAGTTGGTTAAAAATCAATAGTTGGAAAGCTATGTGGATACATTTTGATAAAGTATGAAAGATTTTGTTAAGCATGGATGTGAATTTGGAATAAGGCTTTTTTAGAGCTTCTAAGTGTTGTTAAATTGTGAAAGGGAGCTCTTTTGGGTTATTTTGCTAAATTGGTCAAAAATGCTAAGTTGCTTTGAATATTGAATTTAGATCAAAGAATTAAGGCTTCAATTACTTCTGTTGTATAATTTTTAGAGTCAGTTTGGATAGGTGGGAATTCCACTGGAACATTGCTGGACATCTGATAACGGTTGCCTCAGGTTGCTCAGGAGATTTGCGGTTTATTTTAGGTAAGGGCTCAACTTTCTTGAATATGTATTCTGGGATGCTTTACATGCAATTCAGGTTAGTTAAAGCTAGTCTCGGGTCGAGGGTGGGGCCCCATAACTCCCAGGACTAGTTACATGGTAAGGTAATGGTAATGCAGGTTTTCAAGCTCGGAGTTATTTATTGATCAATGGCTGATCAATTTTGTATTTCTTTGGATTTCATTGATCTTGATAATCAATTTTGTATGTTCTGGTAATTCTATGATCTAGATGATCAACTGTGTATTTTCTGTGTTCTTTGATCACGGTGATCAAATCTGTGATGCTAGATGCATCGGTCAATGGTTAACCTCTGATATGATTATGATGGTTATGAGGAGCCTAGGCCCCTCGCTGGTACCATGTGTCTGTTTCGTATGTGGGAACCCTGACGGGTTGAGCATCGACCTTCAGGGCCGTCATATGTATTTACGTCTGAGGGGATGAGTATGTGTACGTATATCTAAGTTGATATATGTATTTGTGTCCGAGTGGACGAGTATGATTATGTATATCTAAGTTGATATTCTGAATCTACGTCTGATGGGATGAGTGTGTAATGGTGGTACCTAAGTTGGTACTTGTGATCGTATCCTTTCTGTCCTTCGGGACATCCGTTATATATTATTGTCATTTGCATATATTGCATATCATTCATCATGTGATTATTTAGTGTGCATGAACTGCGTAGTATACCGCATACTATACACGCTAATCTTTTTGGTTGCAGGAAATAAGGTAAGGATGAAATTATGAGAATTCCGCATTTCACGCATATCATTTACTATGGGATATTTAGGTTGTTAGCACATGGCATGCTATGTCACCACCAACCCCTACGCTACACGGCCCGACGGGAAGCGAACGCGGGGTCGGAAAGGTGGTGGTGAACTAAATGATCATCCCTGTAATACGCAGCCAATATGTGTGTTTAAACCACTTTTCAGGTCCTTGTTTTCAAGATTCAACATAATAACATTTCTGCTTTCCCTGCACCTGCATTTCAACATTTTACAACAATAGCAGATATACTGAGCTCCGCTCAGGCCAGATACTATGAAAGAAGGCTGCCTCAGGTAAGCATTTCCCGATAAAATAAACATTCATAACATGCATTCGAACATTCACATACAACATACACAATATCAAAAGTCAGAATCCACTACAAGAACATATCACTTCAGAACCTCAAAGTCTATATGATCATGCATACTACGCTACAGAGCTTTCTAACATAGCCAATAGGATATACATACAATGTTCGGGCTATCAGGTCAACTAGTATCTGACAAGAAGCCCCGACACAACTGCTACTGCTACTAGCTGTGATACAATACACAGTAAGATTAAACTGTTAGTATCATTATCAATGTACTCAGCCAGAAAATCAACAATCAGTATCCATAACCCAATTTCCATTTCACACTATGCTATTGCTCCCCACTTAACCATTTCACTTTCATTAACATTTCAATTTAATGTTTTTCATTGTTTCTCCTCGGATCACCCCCGATCCCATTATCACAATTACCTTTAAACAATCACTTAAGGAGCTAATGTACCTGAGGTACAAAATCACTATTGGCCAAGCGAGATACTACTTCACGGGCCCAGAATCAGATACTCCTGAAATATATGAAAGTAAGGGGGTGAGTTCCCGAGAGAACTCAGTAAGGGTGTAGGTAGAAATAAAGGTTTTCTTCACATTTCACCTGGAAAGACAATGTTAGTGTGACAAATACATATAATAACATAAATGCAATGCTCAATCCCATTCACAATGATGTACCCAAGTACATTTTACAATTTCATCCCACACACCAGGACGGCCTCCCGTGGTCCTGTTTCATACCACAAGGAGTCTCCTACACAATCAGTGTGCATGGTACCAGCGAGGGCCTAGGACCCTTTAACTGTCATCAATCAATCAAT
This sequence comes from Daphne laureola, assembly GCA_038382905.1. Classification (NCBI taxonomy): domain Eukaryota; kingdom Viridiplantae; phylum Streptophyta; class Magnoliopsida; order Malvales; family Thymelaeaceae; genus Daphne; species Daphne laureola. The sequence goes on from JBBYHH010525248.1 coordinate 8,650, forward strand.
CAATCAATCACAGTAACTGTGTCGCAAAGAGTGAGTTCGGTGGTCATGTTGACTCACAGAACCACGACACGTTGTGTCGCAATCAGTTAGTTCGGGTCACGTAGACTCACTGTCACCACCCCTCCCCGACCGCCATGTGCGGAAGTGTCAGAAGCATCATGAACAGTGCCGAAAGGTCACAGCGACAGCGGAACGGAACTGTTCTTCAGTTTGTGGAACCCAAAACCTGGCCATTTTCAAAATTTTATCAAACTTATTGTTTCTAATGCGTTACTTAGGTTTAAGGCATCCTAGTTTCTTAATGCCTAAACCTGAACTCAAAAACACATTAGTGGTTTTCACAAAATATCGCGCGTTAACCAGATTAAATATCTATACACATCAGATCAAAACTACCACCCACTTCGTTGGGTGTGTAGTTTTGCAGTGTATCAAAATAATACAGTCATCCGATATAAATGTATGCATGCTAGCCCTACAGAGTCGTAACTACAAAATACCAGAAACGTACTTGCTTGAGGGGTCGATCGACTCAAAGCCCGGCAATCCTGTAAGGTACAACTGATGCTGAAACATACCAAGGAAGTTAAACTGTTAGCCCATTAAGAATAATTTATTCCGAACTCCTTAACCTTGTCATGACCTTATCGAGACTACCCTGACCTGTAAACCAAATCCAATAAATGAGCGATGATTACCTGCGGTAATCAAAAGTATGGCCAACCAAACAGACTAACCCGCTGGCTGCTGCCGGGAAGCTCCTGAAAAGAATAATATAAGTGGTGAGTCCTAGAAAGATACTCACTAAGGGTTAGGTAAGATTAGAAGATAAAAATGCGGAACCTGAAGAAGAGATTAGCATAATCATAACATATGTCTCGGAGGAGTGATCATAAGATCTGGCGGCAACATTCTTCCCATGGCCCATCTAATACTTATGACAAACCCCAGCGACTATAACCGTAATCGGGTCAGAACATATGCATATACATAGATGCTACTAAACATACACATGGATCCAGCGAAGGGGCGTATGTTCCCCACATAACATGGTCGTAAGTAACAACCTGATCAAAATGATCAGGCGAGGGGCAGAACATAAGCACATAACATAAAATGTTAGTGTAGCCAGAAATCATAGTACCTGCATACCACTAATCTTACCGTGGAACCAGTCTTGGGATGTCATAAGATGTGACCCACACCATTGATCCGAGACTCGTCCGTTAACTAACCTAAAATGCATAAGGAAAATTGATAGCACATATTAAGGAAGTTAAACCCCTTACCTGGAATGTCAGATGCTGGCGCGGTCATACCCGCTATCGTCTGTAGAAATATTCTCGCACTACCAGAACCTATCCCGATAACCAAACATGTAGAATCTTAGTTTTTAAACTAAAGTTCAATACTTAACAAAATTTACCAATTTTCCATAAACTTTATCCTTGAACTTCTACAAAAGTTCACTTTTATCCTTAAACATGAATAGTTGACTTTTTATCCTTAAAAGTCAATGCTTTCCGTTTTTTTCATAAAAGGTAACTTGTTTACCTTAAACCTCATAATTACACCTTAAGTCCCTAATCTTCTTAGGAACTTACAAATTTGACCCACAATTTCACAAAATGTCAAATCTACCCAAAATGTTACTTTATTCCTTACTATTCACATACTTAGTGAATTTTTCTTTAAACCTTTAACAAAATTGCACAAATTACCTAAACTTTTACCAAATGTGCAATTTATCCCAAAACTTTTATAAAGTTACAAAAATTCTATTTTTCTCAACTTTTTCAATCCAAATATTTAATTGCTCATTTATTCATCGGATTTACCGAGAATTTTTGGCCAAGGTGGAAACTTTTAGCCTTTATTCATTTCAACCCTAAATGTTTTCTAAGTGTCATTTTTTATACTTAACCGTTATTTTCTTTATGAAACTACCAAATAACTCCATAAAATGACACTTAATCCTTAAAGCACCAATTAATCATAAAACTCTAAAAGTTTCGGTTTTGGGTCTGATTTTTTGGTCCTTTTTCAATTTCAACCCAAACTTCAACCAACTTGATACTTTAGCCCTTAAACTTTGTTTCCCTCACCAAAACACCATTGAATCCATATTTTAACAACCAAAACATCACCAAATTGAACCCCAAAGTTTCGGCCAGCAACAAAAAACCACCTCCAACTTTCAGTTTTCATCATTTCTTTCCAAAAATGATTTTCCAAATCAACCAACAACCTTAATCCATCACAAACAACATACTAACATCATTTCTCAACCAAGATATAACCAACTTAAGCATGCTTTTT
>JBBYHH010525359.1:0-10968 GCA_038382905.1 Daphne laureola
TTCACCAAGAGACATATCTCTTCACCAAAAGGTGTCATATACTATTTCACACAAGGATTAGAGTGAGCTTACACAAATCTAACCCATAATACCAATTTCTCAACAAGAACTCACAAAGAGCTCAAACTAAGCTCACATTGAGCTTAAATACTCTTCTACTTCACAACTAGCTAACATGAGCTCAAGTTAGCTTCCAAATGCCAACATGAGCTGGAGTTAGCTACTTTTAGCTAACATGAGGTAGTGTTAGCTACTTATTTCTAACATGACATAAAGTTCAGCTGACTATAACCACTTATAGTTGGAGTGAGCTAAAGTTGAGCTAAGTCCAGTTACTTCTAGATGGAGTGAGCTGACTCTAGCTACTTCTAGCTAGAATGAGGTTGGGTGGAGCTGAGTTTAGCTACTCCCAAGTCCTGTGAGCTAGAGTTAAGCTAATACATGTCATGTATAGCTACTATTAGCTAGAGTGAGCTCAACTTAATCTATGTCTAGCTACTTCTAGCTAGAGTGAGCTGAAGTTGAGCTGGTTCCAGCTACTCTAAGATGGAATGAGCTGAAGTCAAGCTACCACTAGCTTCTGTGAGTTATAGTGAGCTGACTTGAGCTATTTTCAGCTACATTTAGCTAGAGTTGAGTTAAGTTAAGCTACTTTTAGCTGACCTTGAGCTGAGGTGAGCTAAGTTCATCTACTTATAATTGAGATGAGCTGAGGTGAGATACTCCTAACTGACCTTGAGATTCTACTTAGCTGTGATGAGCTAAGTTCAGCTACTTCTAGCTGAGGTGAGCTAAAGTGAGCTACTTCTAGCTAACCTTGAGCTCTCACTTAGCTTCATAAGATCAAGTACCATCTTAAAAGTATCTTGATGTGCCAAGAATTCTAAAAAAATCCCACTCGTGATAAGATGCTTAGAAGTACAAGCTCCCACTCGAATAAAATTCTCCCAATCATAATTAAAGCATATCTTAATATATAGAGTTGTAAGTGTAACCCCAAGCCAAACACATCAAGTCTCTCCCATTGAGGTTGTTAGACTCTGAATGAAAGATTGTCCTCTCTTATATCATTTGAACACTTCAAGTGCACATGTGTTCTATTTGAACTACTTCAAACATACTTGAACTTATCAAGTCTACTTAAACTTATTAAGTAATGCATTTTCAGACCCCAGACACATGATGTACCTTCTTAATCACAATCAGTCTCTTTTGACACTCATGATTGTATTAAGTATTGAGTACTCATCATAATTACCCCCAAATTCTATCCTTTCATATTGAACTAATGCAGTATGTGAGCTCAATGTTGAATTATGGGTATGTACATCATCTCAACAGTGTCTTTTCTATTAGCTCCACTTACTTAGCTTATCATGTCAACTCGACTACCCAAAGGGAAGATACTCCAGTCTTAATTCTCTAAGACCTTCGACAACCAATCAAAGTAGTCATCATTGACACGAATCACTAATAGTGAACTAAAGTTACTAAGAGTCTGATACGTAGAATCTCACACTAAATAAGAACAAAGACAACTTGTTTAAATTCTGTTGTTGGTCATATTTCATGGTCATGGAACACTTGAAACACATCCTTTTAAGTCTCATATAACACTTATAGGGAGTTTTATTTAACACCACTCCCACATGAAGTGATATCCTCTAATGGTGAGGAGTGTGTCATTTCTCTCCCTTAAAACCCCTTGAAGTGTACTCCCCTTAACTTATAAAAGAAGGAGATGTCATATACCATGAAATGTATCCGTGTAAGCCTGAGCTTACTCATAAACATAGGCTAAGATGTATAAGTGGTTTATACAAACACGGTGAACCGAAGCACCTTAGCTTGATTATTTCTTTAATCAAGATGACAAAATAGCTAAAGTGTCATCATGTGTTGGAGGATGACTCCCACTTAAATGTATAAATCTTATGAGTTAGATGTTTCTTTCGAAATAACATACAAATGAGTCTTTAGCTTGTCTCATCCTTAATCTCACACAAGATTAAGAGCAAATGACTTGGTGTGAGTAAGTCCTTCTCAGTCTATGATTGACATGCTCATTATTCGTTGTGATTCATGAACTGAACTCCATGTATGATCAAATAAACATCTTTATTGAGTCAAATACATATGTACAACATGTGTGAGACCAAAGAAGTGAAGTACATCCAACAAGTGTCTACAATCTCTTAAGACCCATTGCTCTAACATGTCGAGTAAACACTAAGGGTGGCAACGACTTAGTGAGAGGATCTACCACCATAAGGTCAGTAGAGATGTATTCAATCTTTACTTCACCTTCTTCAATTGCATCCCTTACAAAATTGTATTTCATGCTAATGTGCTTAGTTTTACCATGATATTTGGGGTCTTTAGTATAAGCCATAGCCACCATACTATTGTTGGGGTTTCCGGGTATCAATCAGAACGCAGCGGAAGCTAAAATCGAAACCCCGTCAGTATCAACTGTTGAAACAATTAAACCAGGTGTTCAAAAATAGACCTCACTTGATTTTGATCTGTGTGACACTAACAAGAAAACACCCGTCCTCTACGGTATCCACGCTGAGCAACCATAGAATCCATGATCTCCCTCCTACTGTACTAACATCAATTCCCTTATAGATCATAGCACTAGAACCAGAAGGAGCAATTTTATGAGTTTCATCTGTCAACCTTGTAGCTTATGGACCAGGAAAACAACTCATATATAGAGCATAAAGAGAGAGACGCCTCTTGCCCAATAATTAGGCTAATTGTATCTTCAGTCCCTGGCCTCTAATGCTCACAGTACTTAAGTGTCCAACTTTCACAAAGTTGACACTTAAGTCACTTAACTTCCGTTCTTAGCTAAATAACTCTCAAGTCCACTCATATGCGTGCGATCCTATAGGTTCCCATCACATTGGCAGTAATTATGAATTCTCATTCATAATTACAGATAATGAGCAGTATCTAGAAACACATCACTGCCACCCAAGTAATGTGAAGTCAATGTCACGAAATAACCTCACCCATCGGTATGATAATATGATGTACATGATATATCTCTTCATTCAGACTCTCAGATTGACATGAGGCACGGATCTTGTGCATCCTTGTTACAGTTCAATCTTGTGCATGAGAATACTCTCCTGTGGTGAGGGAATGAAGAATCTCATCTTGGTTCATGACAGTCATATTCCATGATCTTGTGACACACCCGAAACTAGAACACTCTCTCGGTGAAGAAAAGGATAGTGCATAAAATCAAAGTTTGCCACTCACATGAGCAGATCTTCATAACCTTAGGTCGAAGAACTACGCGTACTATGATCCATGAGAGACACTTATGATGTTCACATCACGATCCCATAATGCTCTCAAATTGGTCGCTCCAATACATAGTTCCTCTCCTATGTATTCATAAGTAAGCCTTCACAATATCCATGTGAATCTACCCTTATGTTAGTCTCAAAGGTGTTATAGCAACCATTGTTCACTATAACACATTGACTAGGGACATTTAGGAATATCGATATATTTCAGGGTTAATATATTGTGTTATTTGATTAACGCACAAATCCAAACTAATACAATAATCAAACTTAGTAAATAACATGATTCATGTCCAGAAGCCACATTAGTACGGATTGGATTATGGGCATTACTCTTACAGACTCCCACTTGCATTGAAGCCGATCATCCATGTACCTAGTACCGTTGGACTCTCACGGCCTCTATGCTTTTACTGCATTATGACTCTGTTAGAGGGTCAGCAGTAATGTTATCCATGTCCATCCCATGAATGTTCAAATCATCTCTCTGACTGTCAATTGAGGATTTAACGAATGACTGGTGAGATTGAAATCCCTTAACTTGAACGATTACAATGGAGTTCGATCGAGTCAAACTACCCTTGGCACCAAGCCAAGCTCTTATAAGGAACCTTCTTTGTCAGAAGACCTCAACCCAAACATTAGAGACATTAATGAACTTACACTAATGTTGTAGATATGACCACTGCCTCTCATTCGGAATCCTTCCAAACTTACAGTGTCATTGTAATTTATATCATAATTGAGATTTTTATCCAGATTAGAAGTTTAGCTTCAATGTAACTCCTTTTACATTAGCTAATCTATGCTTTCATAGACCAAAGACACACCACAAGTCTTTTGCAAGAATCTTAGGATGCTCCTCATCTCTATTTAGTACTTCTACCAAAATTCGAATATTAGCTTGTCATGTCTCAAACATACAAGACTCTACGGAGAATACACAACTTGAAATATATTATAGATCCAAATGCTAGGGCACATGTAATTCTATACATGTACTCTTATGTGTACTCTCATTTAGGCCAAACCATCACCTCTGATCTAACTCTATAGATCATGATACCTAACACCATTAGAAGTTTTTGCCTAAATGTTGATCGAGAAAAATCCCTTAGCTGATCCTTTATAGATCCAAGCATAGGTGCGTCACTTCTGAGTGCACTATAGCACCAGAATGATCAAAAGCGCTCCCACTGATTCAACTATAGCCACAAGGTTTATCTTCACGACTGAGGTAATCAACAATTTCTGGTTATTTCCTCAAAGTGAAAATTCCCACTTCTAGAAGATTGCTTCAATCCCTTCTTAGATCTTAGCAACTAGCATACCTTATGAATATTAATCCGGATTGAGAAAACCCTATGATATTTCTCATGTCGTCTATCAAAACTCATAATCATGGTATGTGACTATGGAAAAATCACTCTGATGGATGTAATCATAACAACTAGTGAAAACGTTTCACCCTTGAAACCTTCTGCCAACCAGTCGTCTATTATAGATAATCAGGTTACCATTCATGCAAGTCTTCCTCTTAAAATCCTAATTGCATCTTAAGGGCATTACGTACCCTTTTTAGGTAGATCAACCAAGCTTGAACTTGATTATCATACATGGAATCCATATTTAATTTTATTGTCACTAGCCACTTCTTAGAAGTTCAGTTCATATATATAGCATCTTAGTAAGTTATATGCTCATTTTGAGCTCTAAATGTATAAGTCACAAGAAACTTGCATTCCTTTGACTTATTCCGAATTCTACCGGATCAATACTGACACTATGCTACATGAACATACATTCCTCCCACTATCTCTAGTGGTGTCCGTTCATGTTCCATCTAAAGGTTCAATGTCCTTTTATTGTTCTCGAATTTCGTCGAGTTCTACTATCCTCCCACTAATTCTTTTGACAAGACATTGTCCCCCAAAATGAAGTTAGCCCGAACCATGAATTCTATCTCATTACAAACAAAACAACATATGTTGACACACATTTTGATTGATACACTAAAAAGTGTCAAGAGATTTTACCACATGTTGACATTTTGTCTGTCAAGAAAACTTTTTCATTTCTCTTAACACATTTTTATTGTGTGTCGGCAGTTACATTTGCTTTCCTAACACAATATTTAATATTAGTGTGTCAAAAAATTAGTAGTTTAAGTATTTTTGAGACATATACTCCCTCCATCTCAAAAGTAATGAAATATTTATTTTTCACCATTTAATTTATGATTTTATTTTTTAATCATTTTGAAATCTAAATTTAATACTTTTGTATACAAATGAAAATTTCATGTGTCTATTTTATAAATATATTTTATTTATATTTTTCTGTTTCTAAATAATATAGATAAATTAAAATCAAATAAATATTAAAAATCAAACATTTTATTATTTTTAGGATGAAGGAACTACTATTATTGTCTCTCAACAATACTAAATTAACAAAAAAAAAAAAATGTGTCCAGAATTCTTTGCTCCAAAGCGGGAGTTCTAAATAAAAAAAGCTGAGTGTACAAAGCCTCTTAATTGATTCTAATATCAGGTTTTCACAAATTATACAGTTCTTCGATTCACGATTCGACCATTCTTCGCTTTGCTTCGACTGAAGCCTCGACTCATCGCCGCCATCGCCGACTAGAGCTCTATTGTCATCGTCGCAATCACTGACGGCTGTTTCGATCCAAGCGGTTGCTTCAAATTCCAAGACCAGAGGACCGAGCTGACAGTTTAGGGATTTAGGGGCTATAGTCTATAGGGTCACGAAGGTGTTGCGAAGAAGAAAGGGACGGAGAGGGACAGAGGGAGACGAGAACGAAGGGACGAGACCGATTACAATTGCACTCATAATTTTTCTTAACACGGCAGAATCAGGTTAGTTCTCTTACAGCTATGGTTAAGCAACATATGCCATGAATTTTAATTGGGATACTATTCAAGGAAGTGATCAGGTGATATATTCAGATTTCTCTGCCTTGGATTCAGAAGACCAGAACGGGAAAAGTAGTTGTGACCTAATTCCTGCAACTACTCTTAGGTAAGATGTTGTAAATCTCATGGTATTCTTAAGTGCACTCCTGTTACTCGCAATTACTATATTTTGTAAAACATTTAATGAGAAAAATACTTCTGTTGATGTCAGTGAGAATAATTTTGATGACATAAGGGGATCTGTACTTTCAGAAGATGTAAATTCAGAAGAACTGGAGAAGCTAACCTTCATATCTTCTGTTGCCATTGACTGTGTTAAATATGGTTTCGATTGGCCAACTTGGAATTTTTCTGCAGCTTTTAGAGCTTATCTCAGGGTTATTGGATGATTCATCTCTGATTCTAAGCCACGATTTCACCAGTTGTTTAACACTCAGATTTGAATGTGTGTGACTATGTGTTATTCCTTTTCATTATCTTTACGGATCCGTTTTGATAGGTAATTATTCACAGGTTCCCGTAAATATCATCTCTTCTATTGGCGTAGAACTTGTGGCATACACAAGAATAATACCAGAGTGGTTGTGCAAGCAGCAACAAAAAAAAGTATGCCTACTTCATTTTATTTTTTCAAACTAATGATCACTTGTGATTTGTGAATCTTTCAACTGAGAGAACCTAAGAGTAGAACATTTGACTTCGCTCGTTGCTTTGACAGCTATCTTCTATAGAGTCAGTGTCCAAGTATGGCAATCTAATAACAGAGAAGAAGATTAATATATTTACAGCTGTTCATTCCCCTGAATTGTTGTAAGTTATTATAGTTACCTCTTTGCACATTTGTTCAAGAAACAAGGCATGTGGTATGGACCATTTGGCTGCTTATGATCAACCTAATCTCTTCTTCTTTCTTTTCCTCAGTAAGCTGTGGTTTTGAACAGCTTATGTGTCTGCTTATAATAGAAGGAAAAACCCGCTTATTTAAGTAAAATTCAGACATGTAATTGTTATCTAAGGTTAAGTGTTTGTTGATTAGCTCATTCTTTTTTGAACAGTAAGAAGTGGATTCTCTTACTATTCTGTTTGTTTTTTTATTGTTGTTGCAGTTGATTTACACTTCCAATGCTTTCACTTGATAGCAATTTTTTTGTTTATTGTGTTTGGAAGTGGCAAAAGCATTAAATGATGTTTTTTGTTGCTGATATAGAAACTCATAATTGGTTCTCACAACCCACATGAAGTTCTTCCCACTAACTGCTCTCAGATGATTTGTTCTGCTTCGATCTGTTCAACGGGTGGTTGACGATGACGAGGGAGAAGGAACATAGGGCCAATTGCAACTTGACTTGGCCCTAAGCTCACTCTCATTCCAGCCATTCTGGCGCGAACATCAGGTAATGATTATGTCCTTCTATTTTAGTTTAATTACTCAGCCATGATCATCAATTTTGTACTAGTTTTTCCGTTCATGATTGAATAAAAGAGTATTATACTCCATATGCTATAAGTTTAACTTGTCATTTTGTTTTGATGGTATTTTAAATTTATGAGCTCAAAAGGTAGGGTTGTAACATCATGAAAATAATGGGAATTAGATATATGTTTTTCTCCTTGATGGATTGAAAAGAAATTAGAAAAACTAGATGATGATTATATAATGGGAATTAGATTAACAGATTGTTTTCTGTTAATACAGTAATTATATAGTTTGAGTTTATTGAGATCATGACATATATTTGTTGTCTGGTACTCAGGATGAAGGTTAGCTAGTGAATGCTTCAGCTCTGAGTTTGTTTAAGCAAACTCTTTATATCATTGATTTATAAGCTATTTTGGAGGAAGTGAGTCTTTTGATGTTCTACTAACATGTTGTATTAGGGATCTAATCAGTTCAGGTTCCCAACATTGTAGCTTTACTGAGTTTTCTTATATATCTGTAAATTTTTCCTTGTATTTTTACAGACAGATAAAGTTAGAATAGAACACGGGGAAGAAGATACGTTCATATCTCGTGCTATTGCCTTAGTGTTTGAGAGGAGACCATAATTAAGGCTCATGTAGATAGTAGACTTTGTGATTGTTATAGCTTAAGCTTTCACTTTCACTTTCACTTTTTTTTTTCCTCAGAAGTGAAACAAATTCTAATATTTCTTTTTAGTGCTCTGAAAATTTAGGTTGGAAGGGCTTTCCAAGGAAGTACTTCAATTGTACCTATGCAAGATGGAAGGATGGTTTGCTGCAGATGCTGATACAATATCCCTCAAATGCTGGGATCAGGCATGTTTCTGTTGTTTGAAACTGAAGTGTCATCCACTGAGATATTTTGTTAAATAAGCTTAATATGTTATATAACAGGCTTTAGCCTCTGGCTGGATATTGTTTAGCTTATATATCTCTGAAAATGATGCACACAATGTTTCAACAACCAATGAACTTCTATTTAATATTGGTAGTCTGAGGAAATGAAAAATTGTGATGGTTTAACATGCAGGTATAATTTCGCCATTGATGTTGATAATAGTTTAACTGCTAGATCTGTTTTAAAGCTGCAGTCAAGTTATTGCAGTTTGCAGTTTGACATGTCATGTATCTATTTAAACAAGTGTATGCAGGCCCTTTTAGATCTCACGCATTTTGATAATACAACTAAAGAAGCCCAAAGGGTTCCAAATATTTGAGATTTTTTTTATAAGAAAAAATAGTTAATTAATGAATAGCTCTTTAATATTTACCCCACCTGTATCTTCACAATATAATTTCCCTTGACATGGAATGTATGGTAAGTAAACAATATGTTGATATTAACAGTATTCCGAGCCTGTACCAGATGCAAGGCATACTCACAAACCTGCCTGACATCCCTTTGCTGCTTTCTAAAACGCCTAAAATTGCGTTCTTCTCAGAGAGCATAAACAACAGCAGCACAAACACTCCTTCTTAGTAGTGCCTTAACCGATCTACCTCTGGCCACCCTACTCATCCAAGCACAAAACCTATACCAGTCAGAAGGGGGGAAAAACAACTTTACCTTCCTCAAGCAGTAGATAAGAACCTGCATAGAGAAAGCACATTGAAAAAATAAATGATCTCTACTTTCAGAAAAAACAGCAGAAAGGGCAAGACTCCACAACATCATCCCGCCATTTCGAGACCTCTTTGCAAGGCTTGCATAGCACATAACCAGAAAATAATGGAGGTTCTAGGCATGTGCAAAGCTCCCCAAGCTAGTTTCTTTCAGGAAACATGATCAAAATTCTCAGTAATAGTCAAGTAAGCCTCTCTCATGGGAAACCTCTACCAGCTAAGGACACAATCATTATCAAGAAGGCCCTTGAAATCCTCTCGACAACTAAATAGACGAGCCACATCCCCAGATGCACTTTTAGGCTTAAGCATTGTCCAAAAACATTGCCCTTTTACATAGTAGGTATGGACCCACTTTACCCATAAGCTGGCTCTGTCAAAGAACAACCTCCACATCTTCATTGCTTGGAAGGCACGGTTCCAATTTACCAGACCATACAACCCTAATCCCCCTTGCTCTTTAGGCACACAGACTCTACCCCAAGCTACCAAGGCTTTCTTTGAGTCAACTGACCTTCCCCACATGAAGGCACGATAGCGCTGCTCTATATGCTCAAGCACACACTTGGGGAGAGGGAAGATAGAAGACCAATAAGTCTGAACACTGAAAATGACAACCCTAATGAGCTGAAGCATATGTGCATAAGATAGGAACTTAACTGACCAAGACTTCAGCAATCCCAGAATCTTATCAATGAGAGGCTGGTACTGCTTTGAAGTGAGACTAGCACCAGCAAGTGGGACACCTAAATACTTAATAGGGAGAGCCTTACATTTCATATCCAGGGCTCATAAGATCAAGTTGCACTGAGCCTCATCTACCCCTGCAAAAACCACACTACTCTTTTGCTCATTCACCCACAAATAAGAGTTAGACCCAAACTTTTCCAAAACAGCCTTAATCCCTACAGCAGACCTTACAAACCCAGCAGAAAAAATCATCAAGTCATTAGCAAAAAGTAAGTTTGAGATATTAAGCTTCTTGCACCTGGGATGAAATGGTACATGGCCTTTCGCATAAATCTTCTTCAAGCAACGTGAGAAGTACTCCATAGAGAGAACAAACAAGTAGGGCGATAAAGGATCACCTTGTCTTAAACCCTTCTTTCCTGGAAAAAATCCAACCAGATTTCCATTCACATTCAAAGAGTATCTATGGGAGGAAATACACATACTTACCCAGGCAAGGAAAGGAGCAGGGAACCTGTTACACCTACCTCGGACACTTGGTGAAATTCTGACGTAATTTGGCCGGAATGGTAAATTATGTAATTACCCGGTCAAATTAATGAAATGTATTGGAATATGTTCATAAATAAATTATATATCCCAAGAATGTATTCGAGGATCATTTGATGGAATTCTAGTGACTTTCAGAAATCTGGCAATTTTCGCGCATAGTTTTACCTCTTGTCAGTCAAACATTTTTAATTAATTCCAAAGTGGTCCAAATCAAGATTTGTAAAATGAGTCTTAAACTAGACACATAGGGATATATCCATGTAAAATTTCATGATTTTAACCCTTGTATATTGGTACATTTAATTCGTACAAGTTGGACAAAAAATCTGCCAACACTATTTGGGCCAAGGGATGAAAGACTAAGTTTTGGACCATTGGCT
>JBBYHH010525470.1:0-10967 GCA_038382905.1 Daphne laureola
AACTTACCGGCGTCTGAGGGAGCACCACCTCTGTGGTCAAGCCCAGAACGACAAAGCCACCGCCAAACTCCTCCACGTCAACCTACTCAGCAAAAACTAATTGAACTCTAGCTGTAAGCCACGTTTCCAGCCACATTTCCACACTAATTACACGTAATCCTCCTTAACGGAATATTCCGTGAATATTCTCTCCGTCAGTCAAAGTAATGGTATAATTGGTCCATTAAAGAAGATAAGTGGAAAAATTAGACCGAATAAGTAGTCACTAATGGCAAAAATGGACCTTTTCCCTTCTTAGAATTTTGTAACATTAGGGATTAGTTGAAAAATTTAAAAAGGGTATTTTGGTAAATGAATCAGTTTAACAGTTTATTTAACAGAAAAATTAACGGTATGACCTAATTGAGACAAAACAAAGTTAAATGATTCAAACAGGATAAATTCTTAAAATAGGACTTGAATACGATAATAGTCAAAGTTAAGGGATTAACAATGCACTTTACCATCTTAATAAACACATGAATTCTTATAATTTTGCGTACTTTGTATTTTAATCCTAGTATATTTGATCTGATCAACCAAGAAATAATAATCTTGGTGAGGGCACTAAATTTATCAAAATTTTACAAAATGGTCCTCAAGGTTTTGGAATCATCAAAACAAAGTGGTTGAAGACAACAAAAGTCAACATAAAATAGGACAAAAAATTCAGTTTTAGGATTCAAATATGACGGATTCTTAAAAGATGACCAAAATAGGACACGTTTTAAAGTTAAGCGACTAAAAATGGACTTTACTTCTCATAATAGAACTCATACCGAGGTTCATTTTTTTTAGGAAAGTACTTAAGACCAATACTTGTCCTATTTATGATACACATTAAGAGACAAGGATTCACATTTTAAGGGGCTATTAGTTTTCTAGAGACTTATGGATGGCGATTAAGTTACCAACTATTGTTGCAGCCGCTACAAACTCAGTGATGGAGTTGTTTCAAATATTGAGATTCGCCCTTTCAACTCAGGAACGAAAGTCTTTCAACATTGGTGCTTACCTGTTGTTGAACAACCGAAATCTGGTTGTTCACAGCAGAAATCGAGGAACGGTAGGGGAGAGTTTTCTATAGTAGCTCGAACGAACTAGGGAGATTCGTTGCATGCGGGAAAATCCATTCGTGAGGCAGCATGATCTTCTCTAGAATAAACCACCCCTAGAATGGGTCAAAATGAACACCAGTTACCTCATTAATGATAATGGTAGGACAGAAATTAGAGTGATTATCCAAGATTTGGCAATTATGATGAAGCGGCTACATGGAGTGTGCTGTAATTTGCTAATGGGTAATGTAGTGTCCATAAAGAAGGGTCTCCAACTTCTTGCTAATTTCATGAACGCTCATGTTATCATTGAAGTGGATGCTCTCAACATTTTCCAAGCTCTTTAGTGAGGAATGTGAAATTTGATCGTAGCTCAATGTATGCAAGATATTCAAAAGCTAAAAGGTCTTTTCGGTTCGTACGGACTTGTCCCGACATATGAGGAGGGTAATCAAGCAGTTTGGAGCTTGCAAGATGGGCACCTCTCAACAACAGTGACGGCTTGTGGTTGAGTTCCATGCTATGTTTTCTTCATGACATTGTTCCTTGTGATTTCTAAACTCTGGCTCTCATATTTGTTTCTCTCTCTTCTCTTTTTCCCCATTGTGGCCTTGAGGTTTTCGTTCTCATTCTTTCCTCATTTTTCTCTAGGACTAGTGAAATGGACCTAGGTAGCTTTATTTTTCTTTGTTAAAAAATGGGTGTGAAAGCCTCGATTTTGAGATTCCCTATCTTCCTTCTTCTATAAAAAAAAAAACAACAACAATCTAATACAAGGCCAATGAACAATAAATTATCCCAAGATCTAACTTTTCTTACATTTTGTGCAATCAGAATAAGAAAACAAAAGATGCAATATCTTTCAATATAAAAATATTAAGACTACAATACTTAATCTCACAATAAATATTGTGGTTAACTCTTTTACATAAGGTGAGAGTTTTTATCTCTCAAACTCTTAGCTTTGGTTTTCTACAACTCATGGCCGATAAACCCAAAATGATCAAACCCAATAGGCCTAAAAAGCCCACACAACTGAGGCCCCCATTTAAAACACTTTATGTCAAGAATCAGAAGGAGGGCCCGCATATTAAAACCTGAACGACGTTAGGATCGAACAACCCTTGGCCAACCGAACGATGTCACATCTCCTGATGACTGAACGATCAGGTGACCCAGACTACCCGAAAGTTCACCTGACAATACCTCATTTGGTCCATCTCTGACACCCTGATCTGTCAAGAATATGGACAAGGAATGTCTAACAACTCTCACATGAAATATTACGGTTTTGTCATCCAACAATCTCGACTATAAGAGTTTAGGAAACCTAACTCGGCCCAAACTCTACTATTTTCCCACTCGTACTGACTTGTGCATTGGAGCTCCGTTCAATCGGAGAAAACTACAGTTGATTCAAACTAACCCTTTGATTGCCAATACCTCCCTCAAGCATCATGGTGTCTCATGTCAAAAAGATCGGGAACTAGCACAAGCTGAAGGGGGTGTTTGGTTCGCGGATTCTAAGAATCCATAAAATATGAAAATATAGAAAGTGTTAATGATAAATAGTAGAAATGTATATTCTTATAATATTGTGTTTGGTTCAAAGATTCTAATAATATGGAATGTATATGGACCATTGTGTAACTTTTACAAAAATATAGAAAGTTTATGGACTAATCATGCAATTTTATAGAGATCATTTTCCAAAATTTACAAAAAATCAGGGACTAAATGTGTAATTTTTAAGGATCAATTTGTAAAAAAATTAGAAGTTCAGGGATCAAATGTGTATTTTTTTTGGTGATTATTTGTACATTTTTTAAAAGTTGAAAGACTAAATGTGTCAATATATAAAATTTGAAAGCTTTGTTGTAATTTTTTAAACATAGTAATTTTATGAATTCTAAGAATACCTTACTTGTAAGTGGTATTCTGAATCAAACAATTTATAAAGGATGAGGAATCCTAAGATTTTGAGAATGATGGAGAATGATTTTCCAAAATGAATTAAACAAAATAATCTGATGTAAGGAATTTTGAGAATCCACATTCCTAAAATCCGTGAACCAAACAGCTTCAAAGAGTGTGACCATCATGCCCACCGGTAGGCCACCAGTAGCTTTTGTTAATGTAAAGTGAAAAAGATTGCGACCATGTTTAGTACTCCCTTCATCCTTAAATAATTAATTCATTTATTTTATTATTTTTAAAGTATTTAATTTATAATTTATTTTCATAAATATTTTGACATATAAAGTTCAAATATATTTTTTTAAATTTTTTCTTTATTATTTATCTTCAAAAGAATTGAGTTAAATTATATTACATAAAACATGAAAGTGAAATAAATTAATTAATTATTCAGAGACGGGAAGGAATATTACATTCACTCAAACTATGATGGCCGTAGAGGCGTAGCTACAGGAAAATTGTCTACTTCAGTTTTCTGTAACTGTCCTCGTTTCTCTCATTCATTCGTTTAGAGATTTTCACTCTAGTGTGCTTCATTTCTCTTCGGAGGGAAACCTATCATGACACATTAAAAAATTCTTGATTTCTCTCTGCCGTGTGTTCCCTTAGTAGTGCACCATACGACTTACATATAACAGACATGAAATACAAGGGGAAAAATTAAAAACAAACACACTGCACAAACCATCTGAGTGCATGTTTTCAGCAGGCCACATAGTAGCACCATCAATTTCATATCTAAGTTCCCATTGACAATATGCTCTTCTTTCTCTAATCCTTTTTAGCTCATTTATCTGGGTCGATGACCAACCCTGATTCTGTTTCGCCCTCCACCTCCCGGGATGACAATCGCCCAGCTGCTGGACCATGATTGTATGCAAATACTCCCATTGGGTGGTCGAACTTGCAGCTTGGACCAAACTTGCAGATGCCATATCGACAATAGAAAATGCACATTGCTTCTCCCTGTTACCAATCATTCACCACAGAATCAGAATCATCAGATGCTATCCCAAAAGCTCGGTCCTCGACTGTGATCTTTTTCATCCTCAGTACATTGTATACAACTAGTATTAAGTTTTCTAATAAATTAAAATTGGTGTCCCAAGTCAGTTTCCTAATTTCCTTCCCCTTTCGCTTTAAATCAAGACAATAACACTGCTTGATAGTATCAATAACCATGACAATACAACAAACAAAAATACTATCAGTGATAATGCAAGCCCTTCTAGTAGAATACAGATGACTAAAATTGACAAGGATGACTATAGAAGAAACTCACTGGGCGCAATGGAAGGCCTATGGGACTCAAGGTACAGTCTGGAGCTGGAACGACTCTTTCTCTTGGATGATGGAACCTACAAACTGCACCAAACTTACAGTCCCCGGTCTTCATGTAAAACTGACACTCAGGCTGGCCTGGTCTTTCAGGAAATACATTCTCCATCTGCAATGCATAGAATCTAACAGGCATAGAGCCTGAATGGTATGTTTGGGATCCAGTAGTTATTGATTCATTTTTTGGCAAGTTACTGTAAAATTGAGAGCTTGCACTCATTTGCTGCAAGTTCTCTGAAGACGAAACTGATGCTAGTCGACCCTGCAACAACCGAAATCCATTTCATCATTACTCAATCATAGCAGTCCTTGCGTAATCTGGATCTTGCTACTAAATGAATTGAACGAGGCACCTTTTTATGCCAATAGAACGACCATGCTACAGAAATTAGCCAAGTATCCCGTGGAAAAAATATGACATTGCCCATATTCAGATGCTGTTTACTCATAAGATTTATCCATTATTGTTCTCTAAAAAAATTTATGTAGCTTATTGTAAGGTTGTGGAAAGCTTTTTTTTTTTCTTCTGAATTTTAAAATTAAGGTAAAATGGAAAAGTTTATTTTCTTAACTGTGGAGCCACAATCAAACAGTGTTTCAATGTTTCTGCTTACGTCCAGTAATGAACCAAAAGTAATATAAAAATTACAGTTTGCTCAATGACTAGCTCACAACAGTGACAGACTTGGTCCCCCACTAATTACCTCCAGAAAAATCCATTAGCAATGCGTGACTGCATTGAAAACAAATCCATTATCAAAATTTATATTTTTAGTAAAGGAGATATAAAACCATCATTGTTTGTGATATTGATTCGTCAATGGAGTCAACTGTACCATTTGCTAAGGGGCACAAAATTGTCTCTAGGCAATATATTTTTGGAGCAGTCATCCAAACTAGGCATCTGTTATCACTTGTCAGGAACAACTGCAACAGGTTGCTTCTGATATGAATGTGTCTATTCAACCAGGTTCTGCTTTTACAGATAGTCCTAAAAAGTTCTACTTCTAAAGGTAGTCCTAAAGGTTCTTCTTTTCCTCCTTTGGTCCTAACAAATGCAATTAACACATCACAATGTCAACTACTGCTATCAAGGTTCAACATATAGTACTAACCATGGTCCCCAGGTTCAGTTCTGCTCAGCCTGTTCATCACAGTAAATTATATGCCCAGCCAATCTCTCAATTCTATTGTCACTTCATGTTTAAATCTTGATTTTTAGAGCCATCTCATCATCTCAATCTATCAAAACAACTCACGACTTCCAAGTACTTAGTCAAGGAAAAGTAAGAGAGGGTTGATTATAGAGGAATCCCATATGTTTGACAGTAGAGACGATCTTGGTAAAGACTATGCAGGATCTGAATGATTATAAGATAAGGACATGACAATCATTGTGCAGGAAGAATCAACAAAGGTTATTCATCCATTACCTTTGCTTTAAACTTTCTTTAGCTTCAGTAAATGATGTCGTAGGAAGGGCACAGAAAAGCTTACGCTGTATGAGTTCCAGCCAGGAACTGACATCAATCCTTGTGGTAAAATCAAAGGTGTGTAACTTGAAGGACTTTGCCATCTGGGACTGGGAATAAAAGATGCTCTTGACCAGTTTGAGATATCCTCAACATAAGACTGCTGTCCAGGAGTTGTTGGAGAATTAACAGCAGGATAAACTGAAGAGCCAGTCAATGAGACCATCATATTGGTTGGTTGAGGATGGTGAAATTTGCAAGTACTCCCAAACTTGCATTGTCCAGTTCTCAAATAATAGGCACACTCAGTTTCATTCTGTTGAAACAGAAATAAGTTCAAGAAAGAAAATGTATAGACCATTTTTCTTCTTAGGCTCATTCAATAAATTCAATAGAGAGAAGTTATATGGACATTAAAAATATACTACACATGTTCAACTTAGGTCCCAAGCAACTTCCAGGTTCAGATCCACATAATAGCCATATACAGAATGTTTCTAACTTTTCTCTTATTAAATTCTAAGTTTCCAACCTACAACTTCTTCAATTCCATAGGTCAGAACAATGCCAGTAAAAAAAAATAAATAAAAAGATAGACATCCACACCATGGATAGTTATATACCCCATTTGTCTGATCATCTAATCATATCAAGATGTAAAAGAAGAATGAAAGACTGAAGCTTGATGTACATTTATACCACAGAACAGGAATTGCATACTGTGGTTTGGCTTAGCAACAAAGTGAGGACGGAAAACAGTATACGAACCGGACGAAGAGGATAGCCTAAAACATTTAACGAAACTCTTCCAGCAATGCCCGCCTTGTCTCGTGGATGGTGAAACTTGCATGTTGACCCAAATTTGCAAGTTCCTGTCTTCAAATAGTACTGTGCAAATAAGAGCTACATAATTAGTTGAACAAAATGGGAAAAGGCAACTCATCATCAGCATTATCAAACTAAACCTTAATCCCATCATTTATGGTAATAGCTACATGAAGTTTTACACTGTAACTAAATTTTGTAAGTGCAGGCAGATAAAAGACTGTGTGGGAGTCATTTAATTTTCTTTCCCAGTAGAGTTAAAAGGAATGAGCAAATGAACATCTCAGGACAATTTGAAACTTCCTATGGAAGACACAGACACATCATCATAATGCAAATTCAAATGAAAGGTAGCTTTCATTCTTTCCACCTCTTAAATAAAAATATATAGCTTGAAAATCAATAGTCTATCACAAACATTTACTGGATGCGAAATTCAAACATCATAGAGAGACACACAGCAGACATGCTGAGAATCATTAATTGCATCGGATTCTCTTGGCTTTGGTGATTGAAAAGGCTTGATTGAGAGCATTAAGAAGCAAAATATTCTCCATTTTTGTTTTTTCAAGTTTCTTTGATAAAAGTTTGAGTTCGT
Organism: Daphne laureola; assembly: GCA_038382905.1. Classification (NCBI taxonomy): domain Eukaryota; kingdom Viridiplantae; phylum Streptophyta; class Magnoliopsida; order Malvales; family Thymelaeaceae; genus Daphne; species Daphne laureola. The sequence continues at coordinate 7,308 of JBBYHH010525470.1, forward strand.
AACTCTTTACAAAAATTGTGGTCTTCCATCTAAATCTATGCCTGAAGGCTGAAGCCAATAGGACAATGCTTCAAGTAACCGAGGCAAGTTCCAAAACAGCCACACTGCAGGCATTATTACCATTTCCTCTTACAAAATGGCCTGTTTCCTAAACTCCAGAAAACGCGTGTGACAGTGAAACTGTGAAAGATATTTATTGTTTACCATTTTATTCCAAGTTCTAAAGGTTAGAAAACAAGAGCATCTTAAAACAGGCTAGCACTTTAGGCAAAGGAAATTTGATCAAGGAAAATGAAAGATTTGCACTCTAACTGCATCCTATGCTCAGGAGCTCAATTGAAGGAAATTCAATCAATCTCAGACATCAGAAGTCATGACAGCAGCAGCATTTTATCTTGTAGCATCGTATTTGGGAAACTAACATAGATACACTTACTGACCTGACATTCCGGATGTCCTAATCTTTCAGGGTATTCTCCCTTCATTCTTGCTGCAGCAATGGCCTGAAATTTGATAAATCAAAACCATGTAGCTACTGATGTTTATTAATTATCTAACCTGACTCCTGAAGAGGTTTAAAGGGAGAGAGAGAAAATAAAATTGTCAGAACAAGGATACAAGCATGCTTAGCAGCATATTTATCATGGAAAGGAAAGGTCTTAATTCAGAACTCAGACTAATTATTGTGGTGATGTTTGTAATGACCATATTACAAACTCCTAAACAGCTGCCTCGGTTCAGAAATTAAAAGCAGGTTACCATGTTGGCTTTGAACATATTATGACTAAATGCAAGTCACTTGACATTCAATGGTAATTAATAAAGATATTTGCATCAAGCACAAGTTGTACCAGGTTCCTATTAGGAGGATGATGAAACCGACATGTGCTACCATATCTACAGAAGCCTGTTCTAACATAATAAGAACAGTCAGGTTGTCCAGGGCGCTCAGGGTATGGTCCTGACTCCATACTCTCAAACTCATTTGCCACAGAGCGCCTAAAACAATGAAGAGGAGAGAATGAGTAGGTCCTGAACACGTATCAGAAAACAAAATGACAGCAGTACACTGATAGATAACATTCTGAAACAGGCCAAAAGCTCCATGTTGTGTCGGAGAGAAGACAGTCCGTAGTTTGTGTTGCAAGAAATTAGAGATACCCAGGCAAGCTTTCCAGGCCGGGGTTGACACTGACAGGAGAATGATTAAGTTAAATGTGAGAAACATCTCATGCCTAACGACCCTTTTGTCGGTGGACACAAGGCAGCTACTTTTATCTGACAGAAATGTAAAGAAATCGATGTTCTCGGTTGCGCATTTGAAGCTAAAGAAAGCAGAGTTGTTTAAGGAATCAAAAACAAAACGGGAGACAGACAGAATAGGTGGAGAATTGGGAATATGAAATCACAATTCACAGTGAGGTGGAAAGGGGAGGGATTTGATTTAATGGCTCGGATCAGGATGATTGTGTCTGTCCCGAAAAAGAAACAATCTCAAGAAAGACGCATGATTTGACGATGATCGAGTAAACAAACCATCTAGCCCCAAGCCCAAGTCAAAGGGAAAGGAACAGAAGAGCAAAAACTTGACCTTGGGATTGCCTCCATCATCGGAATTCGGGGAAGGACCAGTCATTGTGGTGGTTGGCGCAGCGCCATTCAGAGAAGACGGAGAGACGAAACCTCAAATCCAATTCGTGTACGTTGCTGCGTTGCGTTGCTTTTCAGACGAACGCAACAACAGACGAAAAAACAGCCCCCGTCTTCTCGTCTCGTCTCCACAAAAACAGGAGCTTGCAAATTCATATGGAGCACTACTGGTTCAGTAGGATTTTACTTCTAAGAAACAGAAAATAAAAGGAGAGAAAAAAACCTAACCATCCAATTTCAGTTCCACTTTCCAAAGAAAAATCGATAAGAAAGGCGAAATTACGAAAACAACAAAAATACAATAAAGGAAGTCCGGCTTTATCTACACTTGCCCTAATATTTATGAGAAATATACATCTACACGCTCAGATTGTCCAAACATACTGTGGTTCTCGGGTGAAATGAAACGAGCCGGTTCAAGCTCTGCTTGAATTTGAACTCGAACTCTTATGAGCTTAATGAACCGAGTTTAATGAGGTTTGAACCCGAGCTCGAACCTACTTTGAACATCGTATAACAAATGAGTCGAGTCCGAATTTGAGAGGCACGACCCGATAAACTCACGAGCCTTATCGAGTCAAATGTAAAATTTCATTCGACCTTCTCGACCCTTGAGTTGAGCTAATTCAGTTGATTCGAACTCACGAGCTCGTTCGAGCTTGGTCGAGCCGAATTAAAACAAGCCTAACTAAACTCCATTATAGAGCCTCATGACCCGAGCTTGAGCCCAATTTTGCGCTTGAATAGAATTCGAACCGAGCTCAAGCCAAACCCAATCTTAACGAACTCGAGCTCAAACCTACCAGGCTTGGGCTCGATTCGGGTCCATTGTCAGTTTGCTATAGTACTTGCGCCAACATGGCGCCACACTTGCGTCATTCTTGTGCCAACAATTCTAGAATTCCAATTGGTTCAGTACTGACACCATAGTGGCACCATGCATACGTCGTGGTTGCAACAGAAGCTACAAAACTCCTTTCAAGTCTCCTTCCTTGACTCCCGCTCCTCCGTTTGACCCGAGACTTCATGTGAGACTCTACCAACGTTCAATCTATGTCTCTAGCCCTCAAATGATGTATTTTGAGCTTTAAATTGCCTCCGCATCTAGCCACCTGCAAAAGATCAACCATAACAAGTGAAGTACGTCTAGACTACACAAATAAGCACAAAAGATAATTTATCTAACTTAAACACGAAGCCAATGTGTGTGTATGACACACAACACCCCCCAAACCCAAATTGTTGCTAGTCCCTACCAACGTAAGCATCTAAGAAAACAGACTCAAAGACACATACTCTAACCACCTACATATTTACAAAATATTTTGTGTAAGCAAGTAATGGAATCCAAGAATTCATGCATCTAAGAATCTTCCTACTCCACAAAGCTTGACTTGTGAAAAATTACAATAGAGTTTTCAAGACACAATCAATGGGGCACATTGGTCATTGAGCATTTATGATTTCTTAAGAAGAACTTAGACTTCTATCTTAATAGATACGGATTAGCCACATGGTTTAGAAAGTGAATATGAATTGCCTATTTCTACACACTTTTATTCCTTACTACTTTCTTTCCTTTTTCCCTCCTTTTTCTTTCCTTTTCAACTTTCCTTTTTCTCCTCTCTTTTATTCACCTTCTTTCTTCTCACTCTCCTTTTTGGAACTTTTCTTTTTCTTTCTCACTCTATCTTTTATTCACTTTCTCTACTTCTCTCATTTTTTGTCTTTCTTTTTTTTGTCCCTCTTTTGTTTTCTTCTCGATATTTTTAGTGTGGAGATGGTGTCCTGAGCTCTCAAAGTGGGTGCTTGGAAGAGAGGCGGGAGGCCACAAAAATGGTATCTCCATTCGCATGTCTAGTGTTACACCCACCCCAGTCCGGCGATAAGTTTCTGACGTTTTACGGCCGGAGGACAAGGTATGACGGCTTATTTAAAGCCAGAGGTAAAGGATTAACATTTTCGGTGGGGTGTTAAGTTCAGAATTTGAAGTGTAAATAAGTTATGGTT